>CM040188.1:72053669-72331169 GCA_022606455.1 Callitettix versicolor | reverse complement strand
TAAAATAACCCAATTTGATCTTGCCAAAAGTAAATTTCAAAAAGCTTTAATAGCACCATATCAGTAGGCATTGATGAGACTGTTGTTCCTTTTTAAGGATATGTGAAAATCTAAGAATGTTCTAGGAAAACTACATAAATATCAATTGAAACTGTTTATATTTCGAATGTGGTTACACAATTAATCTGTAAGTTTATGAAGAAAAAGATTGAGGCACGTAAAGTGCAGGACAGTTATGCATCTCAAGTTCTGCTAAGATTAAATTGTCCTTCCTGATCCATTCTAGATTAAGGAAGAATTCTTTGTACCGATAACTTGTATACAAGTTTAGTTTTAGCCCATGAGTTGAACAAAAGAACCACTCATCTTGATGAAACAAATAGAAAGTACAACCCCAATGGTTGTTGATAAAGCTTTCTGAGCACAGCTTTGCAAAGTAATGCTAAAATTATTGTTGCCAAAAATGATGTTTTGTCTCTCACAATTTACAGCCAGCTCAACTGTTCCAACCAAAAGCGGACATGAGATAAAAAAACCTACTACAATTAAATATAATATGAAGTCTTACATATATGTATCAGATCAAAAAGGAGCCTACAGTTCCTGAGTGAGAAAATATGTAAAGTGGTACATAAAAATTGGTTATGAAATGCATATGTATACAAGTGTAGTAAAATATACTCTTTTTCACAAAATATTCCTTTAACAGAAAAATTCCCCAGTATAATTATTTTTATAGAAAAGATAACTTTGTTCATAATCAATCCAAAACACTAAATGGACAGAATAAGGATAAAGTTAATAGTCACAAGCTTTTTGAAGGTAAACGAGGATGATGTAGAACATGCTACAAAAAGCTATCATTACAATTTCAAAGAGAATATGCAATAAGTTAACCATCTGTGAAGGTTATCACAGGAAGCATATGTGTCTGAATTGTTTTTTTCAAAACCCACATAATTATAAAAAAGTTATAACCTCTTATAAAATGAACATTAATACTTTCTAAACTAATGAATACCTACATTAGGCCTAATTTGTAGCTTAATAATAGTAGTAATTCAAACTGCTTAATAAAATGATTATATGCACTCATGAGTTTTATATTTATGGTCCACTATGTTATTCTAACAGTTTTTGTAAATCTTTTGAAAAAAAAATTGTATTTTTAATAGAATATTCTATATAATTTCAATTTATCTTAGTAGTTTAATAATATACACTTTTGACAATTGATATTTTTAATGGTAACTCTTGGTAATTAATTATGAAATAAAAATGTTTTATGAAAAGTTTATAAAAACGTGTGTATTAAATGTGGTCCTGAACTAATTTTTAGGTCAACTAATTAAGCCTAAGCGGTTTTTATCAAGAAATGGATAGTTAATAATAGAAAACTTTGTACCAAATTAACTAAATCAGTAACTAAACAAAAGAGGAAGAAGATAAACATAAACATCATTTGAATGAATATATGATCGTTTGTATTTACTAAACCAGTATAAAAAAGTTATAAATAGGAAAAATCTATTTATAAAATGTATATTCTGTTAAGAAACATTCAGCATATTATTATAGCATAGCAGTGTCTGGAATAAGGATACACAATTGACACCAACATCTACTGTATTTAAAATTGTTATTCTCAAAATTTTTTCCTATTGATGTTATTGAGTGATGGAGGAGAAGTTCAAAAGTAACTAGCTTAAATTTAAAACGTACTGCTCAAATTTGTCAGAACAACTATTTCAAAATTATGGGTTCTCGGTGGGTCATGAAACAATTGGTCAGACAAACAAAAAACTTGTTAAAAATAGCAAACAAAAAAATTCTGTGAAAGTACAGTGCTTTACCAAACAGTCAATAGAAATTACCACTAGGCAAAACAGTGTGATAAAACAATCATATAATTATTAACGACCCATCTCACCCACACTTTTGTAAGAGTGCCATCTATTCTTTTATTCATTATTCTTAGTTAACTTAGTCTCCTTCTGTTAGTTTGGATGAATTTTATGATATTTACGTTTTGTTAGATTACGTTAAGATTTCACTCTTTGTAGTTTAATACTGGATCTTGCATAAAATACAACCAAATGATAAACAGCCTCCCACATCCACTGCAATAAGTAATGTATGTGAAATGAGTGAGTCACAACAAAGTTCTAGTTATAAAAAGATTTAAAATGCTTCAAGAAACTCTTGAAGATGCTACAGAAATGGTCAATGTTTTGAAATCATAAAACTCAAGACTTTATATATAGAAGACTAATAATTTCTCTTTCCATGTGAAAAGATTATTTGATCTTCAAGACAAACTTAGAATGTTTTTTCTCAGAGGAAGATAGTGGCAAAATATATAAGCCCATTTATGTAATGTGTGAAACTTGAATGATGGTTAAAAAGGTTTATGCATTTCGTGGTGGAAACCAATGATCTTAATGTCCCTCTCTTAACACTGCTAGTTAGGTAAGGAAGCGCTAAAGTTCTACGTAAAAATAAAACAGAAGCATTAATCAAAAACCTGAAAGATTTAAAATGAAAAAAGACGTAAACTAGAGAATTGTTGCCTCTGTATTCTAATAATCTTACATAATTTCCGCAAAGTCTATAATGTTAAAAATTGATGAGAAAATTTCAAAAGAAATATTTTGTTAAACTAATCAAAGTCTTTTTAATGCTTTGAAGTTCAAAGTTTGGACAATAGTTTACTTTATGAATAAGGAAAAAATGTGCAAATAGCTATTTACATTTTTGCAGATATAATGACCATTAATGACTGTGTTTGGAGAATGTAAGGCAAGCTTTTACGAAGGCCCTAATTCACATTTGTACCAACAGTCATGCAGCAATTAAAGCACTCACATGTCCAGCAATTAAGTCTAAGCTGCTCTGTTAGTGTCCTGAGAACCTCAGTTCAGACTCTTCACTGGTTTCCAGGGGGAGGGGTTGAGGGTAATGAGAACACAGACAGATTGCTGGACTGGAATGGAGGCAGTGGTAGGGGTTTCTCATCTAATCAGCCAGCAGTCCGGCTGGCTCATCTATCAATAGGTGGATCAATAAGCAATTTCATGAAATAAGGAGCAACCTCAGAGGGAATTCCCATATTCCTATCTTTTAAAATAGATCTAGGATTTCAAAGGACAGTAGGAATCCTGGATAAGTAACAACCCATGATACTCATTACAGGACTGTGGCTGGGGGTACATAAAAACTGTATAGGAATGTATTAGGAGAAACCATGTGTAGATTGTGCAGAAGAAAAATAAAACTGCAGGTCACAAAATCTATAATGTGAAACTTTTGCCAGCAGGAGGCTGAGGATGTTTGGTTTCCAGGACCCTGAGTACTTTCAGAAGAATGAGCTAGTCAATGGACTGCTAAAACTCATTGAGAACAAGTGTACTGAAATATAGTTTGAAAGGCTTAGTTGCACAATATGTCTGTGATCATAGAACCAGGAGATACAGAACACTACCCTCTAGAAGTCAATCTAATCCAATCAAACGTACATTTTATATGGGTCATAAAAATATTTCAATCTTGAAGGTAGGTCCTCCAGTAACAATAAAGTTTGGGTACTGCTGTTTTAGAACGCTGTATTATAATTGAAAATATATTAAACTACAAGATTTGAAACTAATTAAGCTAAATGTAACATTCTATTCTTATGAAAAGCAATTAGTTATTTATAAAGAAATGTGTATACGTATCTTAAAGATGTTAATTAGTTCTAATAAAAATATAAAACATTTATCAAAATTTATATCAAACAAATGCTAGTTAAATATATGAATAATGGAAGAATGCTACAAAATATAAATTGTCTAGTCCACAAAATTTGTAATTCTACAACATTAATTTTATGCATGAACAACATTTTCAAAATTTTTATTAAATAAATTTGCTTTATAATTATATGGCAGACAATAATCTTGTTTGAGATGTAACCGTTGCAGAATAAATTTTGTTATGCAGAACAATTAAAACACATGCCAAACACATTAAGTCACTGCAGTCTCAATATATATTGTATACAGTTGTACCTCTTTTTTCTTTAGTTTAAACACTTGTGAAAAGACAAAATGATGTGTTCACATCTTGTAGACAGTAGTAAAACTATTCTGGTAACTTAACTACACGTGTTTGAAATAACAGAGCTGCACACATTACGCAAGTCAGCAAGCTAAGGTCATGAATGGGACAAAATATCAAACCAAATAACAATGAGTGCGAATAGTTTCTGAATTTTTACCAAACAGCTGTTACATATCAATCTACACAATATCGAAATGTTTTCTTTTTTCTAAATATACAATAAAAAGATTAAATGAAAGTAATACTTTAATTAAATTATAATTTTACATAATCTTATTAATTCATAAATTAAACAACTTGTTAGAATTATTAATAATTTTAAATAACTACTGTATGTAATTTTTTAATTAGATATATTTAAAATCTAATAGTTCAATTTTCAATTTCCACTGGAAAAGTGAATGTGACTGTGGTTAGGCTCCATTTTCGTATTTTGAATGCAATGTTTGAAAATTTAAGACACTAAATTATGCAGATTTTAATGATATTATGTTCGTAAACTATGTTCATTCGCACACAATGCTATGGTTTAGCATTGACACAAAATCATTTCATTTCCAGCAAGATGAACTAACACCACATATAATAATGTAATGAAAATAAAATATTTCATTTCTACTAACACCACATGAAATATGGCTTTGTTCCCAGATTGTTTGGATAAGTTATGTTTTACAAAGATAAAAGTTTCATCACCTGATATTAATGTTTCATTTTTTCCTATAATATTACTAGAGTAATAGTGTATTCCTGAGGTAATCAATAAAAGCAAATGATATCAAATAAGCAGTAACTGATTCCTACAAGATCTGGACTGCTCCTCCAAAAAAAAAAACAAACAAACAATTATTTATAATTATGTAATTATTTTTTATAATTATTTTAGTCAAATAATTATGGGATGACACAAATTAAATTACGATCTCTTTCTTTATTACTAAGCTTCAATTGTTTTTTTTTATTTAGTTACATTAATTTATTGGTACTGTGTTACAATTTACTTATTCTACTGGAATTACAAAAACAAAATAAACTTTTTCCACTAATTTTAGAAATATATCAGTATGTTTATTGTATTTATAATGATATATTAAATAATATATATACCCCCGCAGGGGGTGGAGACTAGCTGCACCTATTGAGAAGATTTAGACGTCCCTCGTGGTACCCAAGTCTAACACACACTTACACTTACAACCCTACACTTACGACTTTAACACTTTACACTCACACCTACATTTAGAGAGCCGATAATAGCCTCAATGTGCTTTTCGCCTTGAAATAACAAAAAAAATATATGTATAATATAATTATAAAATCAGATTAAAATTTCCAATTAGACGACAGAAACTCCTGCAATTTAATCTACATTAAGCTTAAATTGAACTTATTTAACTAAAGCAGAAAATAAAATATATTTTTGTTTATGTTTTTTCTGGTTTTAATTTCAGAATTTCTGATTGATGTTTTCAAAACATTGGTGGTTTGGTTGTTTTTTCGTCAGTGATCACTCAACTTTTATTTTGTTCGATTTTATCACATTATCATCAATGTCTCATCTATCACTGTGCGAGTATGATTTTATTATCATTGTAAAAAGCAACTGTAAGCCATATTGTATGTAATAACACCAGGATCTTTGGCCAATGAGGTCAACAGGATGGGCAGGCAGTTTTTGTCTAGCTGGAAGCTCAAGAAAACATTATTTATTTCATCTTTTTTTTTAATTTTTGATTTTAGTTTTAGCTTAATAAAAATATTTTTTAAATAATGTTTTTGTTTCCTGTAAAAATATAAATAAATTTGTCTCAAACTTTTTTTCCTAAAAACTGGTTTGTCTAAAGTGTTCTATAAACGTTGTTAGAAAATTTGTTATTTTGAGCAGTTATAACAGCCAGGTTAAACTGTTTTTGATATAAACCAGAATAACTGTAAATCAGTTATTTTTACAATAACCACCAGTCCTACTGTGTATTGTTGATGTAAAAACTACAGCTCTCGTGAATATCCAAGTTAATCCAATCTCAAGGTTACCTGACCTCACCAGTTCATTTCAGCTCTTAACCCTTTACACTTGCATAGTACTTTTTAAGGATGTTCATTTTAAGTCATTTGGCCTTTGTGAGTGGCCACAATTATTTCTGAACCAGTTTGAAAATCATGACGTTTAGCTTTGACATCTATTTGACTTCTTTTTGAGCTAAGAAAAATTATTTACATTTTCAAAACCCTGACCATTGTAATAAGTACAAAATATGTTTATCATTTTTAAAATAAATAAGTTTGACCAGTTGCAATAATTACTTATATTTATAATACAAAATGGCTGCATCTTGTATTAAAATGTTATAAATTTATTAAAAATGGGCTAAACTAACTACCACGATTGCTGAGCTACTCCTGTGGGTGTAGGAGTAGTTACTCCTACTACTGAAATAGTAATAACTTAATTAAAATTTAAAATTAAAAGTATAAATTGCTTAAGAAACATATGTAACATATGTCTATGAGCCCTTAGTTAATTCACATACATCTCTGTAATACAGTATTTACACTTTTTAACACTGGCAGCCATTGGATATTTTAATAATTGGTATTATGTACAAATAACAATAAATTTCTTTTCCTACCTATCTTTTTATTTTATACAAAAAGAAAATTTGATAGCATATTATAAAACATGTCATTTAAAGTTAAAGTCCATTCTTTTAATTTCACGTGACAAATAATTTCAATAACTTTTTCATTAAAGTTAGTTATTTGTGAAATCATGTTTTTTCAATGCATTTCGAATAGTAACGTGGTTCTCCTAATTGATTGCATTCCTTAATTTTAATTTTTCTCTTTTTTACATAGCAAAATACTGTTCTGGTTGTACCGTTGTCATTTGAATCGCTACCAGTATATATTTTAATAAGTTGAATGGTGTTGCTAAATGCACATGGAAGGTTTTTTGACTGAATGCACAGACATTGCTCTGATAGCCCTCCCTATTCACTGATACACAATCCCAGCAAGGCTACCAAGTATAACTGAATACATTGCTCCAGCACTGGTTAAACGCAGTACTTTCCTTAAGGTTGCAACTGTATACTTAAAAATCCTCATTAAAAAACTGTCATTTCGTTTTTTTAATTTCTCATATTGCCCTGTATTATACACAGAAGTATAAGATTTAAAATTTATAACCACACAATTGTTTTGTACTTTATTTATTTATCTTTAGCAGTCCTGCAGTTCCACAGTGCCAATGTACCAGCTATCACTGTTTTTTTAATATATTCGTAAAACAGATTTCATCCTGAAAACCAGTCATTATTTTAAGCAGTGTATAATAAACTGTTTATTCTGTTGCAGAGTTCAAGGCCCTCTGTCAGTAAGGAAGGCAGCCCAAGCAGCGTAAATTCTGAAGGGTCAAATTTGATTTCAGTTCCGTAGAGGTATATTCTGATTCTAACACTGTAATCAAGGATCAGAAGGCACTCGAATCTTGTTCTGTCTTTGTCCATTCGAACAAAACTATATATTTAGTGTTGTGATGTGCTTAGTGTAAGCATTAACTAATTCAATTTTAATTTTAATCACCACATAAGTTCAAAATATTATTATATAAGTAGTGTATGTGTCCATTGATTTGAGTCATAAAATTGTTATTGTTATTTTTATACTTTAAATAATTTTTACTAATAGTATTTAAAATTTATCATTACTTTACCATGACCATTGAATATAAACATACTAGAATTATAACCCTGATGAGAGATATTTGAGCACCTGCTGCTAGTGACATATTGCAGCAGAGTGTTCAACTACAGTTAAATAGAAACTACAGTTGTAGTTTCTACTACAGTACAGTTGTAGACAAATTACAGTTGTCTATTTTCTCAAACTTCTCAACTCCCTGGACCTTGCAGCTTACAGCGTCCATAGTGGCAGACTATCCAATTACTTTGACTTTATCCGCTGATATCCATCATGCTTTTTATAATGGAGGTTGTACTTCTAATCTGTTTATATTTAATGCTGAGACTGTAAAAATATTAAAGCCAACAGCAACACTTTATTATTCCATAAGAGAAAAATATTGTTTTATGCTTTAATAGCAACTTTATAAATTCATAGTATGACTCTAAAACTAGCTTTGTTTATTTCTTAAATAAATCAGTTCTTGTGACAATTTTATTGTTTCACTGCATAAATTTATAAATTATATTGTTTTCTTAAATAAATTGTTAGAATATCATTTTAAAATCTTTATGTCAACGGCATTATTTATATAAGCTATCAATAATTTTATAAATCTACTTAATTTTAGACTACATGGATCATAAAATTATAAGTTTAGAACAAACAATAACCTGCATCACCTAAATTTATACATATATTCACTTGCGTCGTGATACTTAAATGTTTTCCACTTACTTAATGCAATTAAAATACATTTTAATAATAATAATTTCTAAATACATAAATAGAACTATTTTCCAGTGGTGTTTTAAGTGTATCTAACTATATGAACTTAAGAATCAGTGTTGTAAATGTAAAATCCTATGAAACCAATCATTATGATATGTGATATCCCTTAGATTTAAGCTGATATTTTAGTGTTAACCTGTAAAATCTTTGTTATTTAAAATGTTATTAAGCCTTTATATATAACAAGCATGTGTTTAAGGCACCAGATGCATAAGTGTGTTGTAAAAAGATTTTTTGTATACTAAAATATGTATGGTATTGTTTAAAATAAATATACAATATTTTCATAGAAAACTTAAGACATTTAATGTTGTTGTAATACTATATATTTTAATATCTCTAATAAAATAGTATGAAATATTTATTTCACAAATAAGTGTTTAGTAGTAATTTTAAAGAAATCAATTTAAATATTTTCCCCCATTTCTTACGTTACGTACTGCAAACATAACCTAAATTCACTACATTGGTTAATTATTGTAACAAGTGTATTGTTGCTGTTAATTACACTCTTGAACATTGAACTTTTTTGCAAATAAATTATACATTTTTATAACAATTAATTAATTATTGCAATATATTGTAAAGGTTGTATATAAAATGTATTATATTTATATATGTATATTATAAATGTATAAATGCGACCTTATAAACGCACAACAATTTTGAAGTATCATTTTTTGTGAATTGGTTATGGCTGGTAAACCTTATTCTTTATGTGTACGATAAATTATGTCCTTCTGAAACAAAGAATATAGTTTTAAAAGCAATCTCCAAAAACATTTAAAATTGATAAAAGATTTAAAAATATAATATTTTGCTAAATACAACTAAATTTGCTAAATTGTCATGAAAACAATGATTTACAAAATAATAACTAATTGGTTCTTAAAACCAGAGATTAATTAATATTGTATTATGAATTATTGTTTTTGCTATTTTGTTAAATATGTAATTTTTCTGTAAAATGATTTGTATATTGTTATCAAAACCTGTAAGACATAGTTTTCATCATTCAAGAAATAAAATCTATTAAAAAACTAAAATTCAGTAAGGATTTGTGTATAAAATTGTCTTTAGTTGATTTATTTTCAAATACATAATTTAATATTGCTTTAAAAATTAATCTTAATAATTCTTAAGAATATAAAATGACAAAATATTATAATATTTTTAATAAAATGATAAAATATTACTTCATTTTTTCAAATTCATTCCTTTGTATGAAAGTGTACGCTAATGTCAACAAAAAAGAAATATATTCAACAAATTCAAAAATTGTTTATTAATATTGTCATCATAATTTTATCTTGTATTTGCAAGTACAATTAACAGGAGTGCAGCAAGAATGTTTATATTTTAATTGTGTTTTTTACATTTAAGTTCTGAAATAAAAACACTTTAAGAATTAATTATGATTTAAAATTTTGTTCTATTCTAAAATATGTTAATATATGTTATTCTGTAAAAGTTTAACTTCTTGTTCACTTACGCAAACAAATTGTATGTTTACATTTTCTTTTTTTTTAAATTGTGTAAACTTTGAATTATTTACCTTTTTAAAATTGTAATTCGCTTATTACTATTAGGATTTCTTTAAAACTCATGATAAATAAATGGTGCCCAAACATTAAGACAATTTCTCAATTATACAAACCTTATACTAACAATATGAAATTATTAAATAATTTTATTATTTTGATAAATTTTACATAGCAGTTAGTTCAAAATTAAAATTCAACATTTTTTATAAGGATTGTATTGGGTGAATAACCTAACACGGTTTTGTAAGAAAGTTGATGAACCCACAATAACACTACCAGGTGACAAAGAGCAAAGAGCATGTTCCATGCAATGTAAACAGCAGTGACCTCACAACATTGTTCTGTTACAAATAAAAACCATAAGCTATCATAAGAAATTTAATCTTTCACGGATGAATACCCCTTAATTTAATAATAAATTATGTAATACAAGATAAGAATATATGAAAATCATACAGTACAACTGGTTTAATGTCACAAGAAGCACATTTACTTGTAAATCTGTAATTAATTACTGTACCTCAACCGATTTTTGCACTTTTTTGTCCAAAACACTAACGATAGAATGAGACTTATTTTTAATTTGTTTTTGCCAAAATACTTTATTTCAAATATGCCATATGGTAAATTAATATTTCTCACAATAAGGTTCTTAGTTCGAGCTGCAGTTACTCCTGTTGCTCTAATGTTACCATTTATGCTGATCCCTTGTCTTCATTAGTTTAACTGGCATAGACTATAGGTATTAAAAAAAAAATTCAACATGGGATATAATGCAGTACAGCTGCTGCTTTATAAAAGCAATGAACTGACTACTCAGTATGAGTGAGACTTTTCCCTTAGTAAATCGTCCATACCTCATGCAATGTAAATGGTAATGACGTCACAAATGAGTTCCTGTTAAAAAATGCATAAGATCGTAACATAATACATGTTCCATGGATTAATATTACTTCATTTTATAAAATTATATATATATATATAAGACAATGTTTGTATGTGTGCCCTTTATAGGTACAAAAACTATTGAAACGGTTTCAGTTTGTTCATATTAGTTCCAGGAGGGTTTAGAGAAGAATTTCACCACTAAATCTCTTTCCATACCCCCCCCTATTACCTACTTCAGTAGCATGCATGCATACATATGTTTGTACTGCTATGACTCTCTGGGAGCAATCTTGTATATATTTGTTTTAAAATATGTTGCTCTCTCTCTCTCTCTCTCTCTCTCTCTCTCTCTCTCTATATATATATATATATATATATATATATATATATATATATATATATATATATATATATATATATATATATATATATATATATATATATATATATATAAATATCATATATGTGTGTGTGTGTAAGGAAATAGCCGCCTCGGTGGCATAGTTGATAGCATACTGGGCTTTCACCCCCAGGACCCGGGTTCGATTCCCGGCCAGGGTTTGGCATTTTCATACGCTATAAATCATCCCATCGTCTGCATTAGCCCAAGTGTACACAATAGTTGGACGTTAAACACCAAAAAAAAAAAAAAAAAAACCAGTAGTGTTTAGAGAGTGATTTTACTGCTATATTTCTGCCCTTCAAAGGGATTTTCTACCAAAATTTGAATTAAATCCAATATGTAGTGCTGTTTTTTTTTTGACAATTAGATTTAATTGCATTCTGATTTTTATAAAGTGAAGTCAAGAAATACAATTTCTCCATAAACCACGAGCAACAAAGATTAGTTCAAATTATAATATATTTTTTTACTAAAAAACTACCTCTGGTGGTTGCCTACACAATGAAAAATATCCCCTATTGAAATATCCCCCCCAACTACTGTGTTTATAGACTGGTTTAAATTGTATAGATAGTGTTGTTGTTTTAACAATTACATTTATTTACATTCTGAATTTTATAAAGTGAAGATGAAAATACTCAAATGTAACAAGAACTCTCTCTCTCTCTCTCTCTCTCTCTCTCTGTGTATATATATATATATATATATATATATATATATATATATATATATGTGTGTGTGTGTGTGTGTGTGTGTGTGTGTGTGTGTGTGTGTGCAAAATAATATTTAGAGTAAAATATAACTATTATCGTCCTCCCGGACATCACCAGGTAGTACAGACTAGTAATAAATTTAATATATTGTATAGTTACACAATAATAAGTTAAGACAAATTAATTAATTGTACAAAGTCATTTATTTATAACATAAATCACTTAGCTTGCAAGCCAAATTCGTCAATAAAATATTTACACAAAATATCATTAAAATTGTTCTATGAGGGACTCTGTCTTTCTAGGATTAAATAATAATAAAAGTATGCCTGTATTAGGACTAGCTCTTTCAGGAAAAAATGTGAAGAAGTAGTCATTATGGATCATTGATCACAACAGTTGAATAATATTGGCAGTTACAGAAAATTATTTGCTTGTTTATTAGAATGCAAATTTTAGTTCTACCAGTACTACAGTTATTTTATTACAATGAAATCTCTCAAATGTGAACTAATTGGGACTGAAGCCTTTTCAGATTTAATTTGTTCAAATGAGCCAAAAAATACTCTAAATATAACCATTCATTTTTATGTTGAGTGTGAGCGATTGATTGAAGGATGTAGGATGGCGTAGTGGTTGAAAAGAAAGTAATGACCTTGACAGGTGGACAGGCAATGCAGGTGGATTTGCATTGCACCGTCGTTGTTAGACAATAGATAATACTGTAGACTAGTGATAATACAGTAGACAGACAATAAATGTATGATGCGGTACAGTAATAGATTAGAGTAATATGCCACTCCAGTAGCAGTACTGTTTACTTTATTGCTCTGCGCGAGTCTGTTGCTTGTGCACTACTGTATTTAATTAGTATTGGTTATAAAGTTTCTGTTTCTATTTTTATTTGTGTTGTCATATAGCCATGCAAACTGTTGGCTGTTTATTTATATGAACTGTGTTGAATAACGTTTTAATAATCATGGCAAGCAAATGGAAACATAGTTCTTGTACTGTTGAGCAAAAACTGAAAGTATTAAAGAGCTTGGACAATGGGGAAAGTGTAACAATGTTAACTGCCAAATTCAGGGTTGGAAAAGTAACAAGCAATGATTGGAAAAAAAATCATAGCAAAATTGAGCAATTTTCTAATGCAACAAGTAAAAAAACATTAAAACAACACAACCATGTAACAGTGTCCATAAATGGAAAAAATTGATGAAGCAGTTTTTTTATGGTTTTTACAAGAGCAACAAAAGTGCCAATTAATGGCCCACTAATACAAGAAAAAGCGTTACAGTTAAACAAATTGATGAATGGCGATTCATCCTTCACAAAAAATGAACTTCCACCAGGAAGATTACTTCTCATAGATAATGCCAATTCCCATCCATCTAACATGCAATTGGTACATAGGGATATAAAAGTGATTTTCCACCAAACGTTACCTCACTGCACCAATGGATTAAAGGATTCTGAAAAATTTAAAACTAAACTACAGGAAGAAGTTCCTTTGATTTTTAATTGTAAATGGCTCTCTCACTATCCGTGAAAACTTTTAAAAAAATAACAACAAAAGATGTCATCTACTGGTTGGCCATCTACTAACCAAACATAGATCTCGCGTGGTTGTCATCTATGTGGCAAAACATAAGTGAGAATTTTTACACAGGTCCTAGAAGAAACTTGGGCCTAGCTTTGAGTTCAAAGAAGCATGGGACCCTATCTATAACTGTCTCACAACAAGACGTCTTTTTTTGCTACTCGCAAAAACTAAGAATAACATTTTTTTTTATTCATCAGTCCTATACAACTAGATAGATTTAACAAAAGTTATTGAAAGCACTAGAAAAAAAATAAAATTTTTATTGTTAATAAAACATAATTGAAATCATTCTGCTGCATAAAATGCTGCACACAAATCTACATTCCACATAAAACCATGTTAAATTTGTTTGTCAAATGTTTTTCAAAATAAATCACTCTGTATAAACTACTGGAAAGTCTGCATATTGAGGTAAGAGTTTCAATAGCCTAGTTCACATAGCGTCTCCACAGTACTCTTTGTACATTCAAACAAAATATTCTGATTACGAGTAATATACAATAATAAAAAGGGAAGAACTTAGCAATAAATGTGAGATGCAAAGCTACTCACCTAATTATAAAATAGTTAATAAAATTTTCATTTTAAAAATGTTAATTGTTTACTGCTCACCTGTCACCAGCAACTTTTTCTACTTAAAGATATATTATTCACTTTTTTATAATAACAACGGAACAAGAGTACCTCCTCAAGGTCAAAGTGCAGGTTTAAGTTAGCTGATTACAATTGGTAGCAATGGTATCATGCTGTTGTTAGGTGAGATTATGTACAGTCACTTAACTGCTGTATTGTTAATTTCATTGATGCTTTCACTGGACTGCAGTTTACACACAAGACATTGAACAGAGGTGGTGAGAAACGTACGGTATAAAGTGTCCTGATACATCACCTCTTTGGAGATAGCTGATTTCATCGATAAAAGAGTCAACAGAAAGTCATTTTCTCAATGCCAGCATTTGGGGGGGGGGCGAAGTCGGTACTAGCTCAGTTAGGGCGCTGCTATCTAAGTTGTAAATAATTATATTTAAATAAATGTTACTTTTACAATAATAATCATTATCATTATAATTTATAAATTATTTTCAAATTTATTTCAGAAGTATATGTATATTCATTTTTATTAGATATCTTAAAAACGCCAACTTATATAGGTGCCACAGTAAATTTTTCTTGACCTGTCCAAAAGGCTAAAGTCACTGCATTTTCTTTATATGTTTATCCTGATTACAACACCCATACTTATGCTTTTTTAAAGTGTTTCATTTGGTAGTCTTTGCTACAGATAACCTTTGTCTGAAGCAGTTTCTGCCAGACCATAATCATGAGACACGGTTTTGTCAGAAGACACGTTTTAAAGCAAGTTTTTCACTTATCCTAGTTCTTCTGTCTCTTTAAACATGTTAATATATTGTTAATAAGCAAAAATGTTAATACAAAATACATATTTCAAAAAGAACAGTAGCTGATGACACCTGAATAGTAAACAATTACTAATATGATTAATATAGTTAATATTATTTATGTAACAAGGTAAATATTTAAAGATAAACAAACATTATTTATTGAACAAGTCAGTAAGTCAGTGGTGAAACTCTGTAATATCCATTTTTTTTTTTTTTTTTTTTTTTTTTTTTTTTTTTTTTTTTTTTGGTGTTTAACGTCTGACTATTGTGCACACTTGGGCTAATGCAGACGGTGGGATGATTTATAGCGTATGAAAATGCCAAGCCCTCGCTGGGATTCGAACCCGGATCCTCGGGGTGAAAGCCTAGTATGCTATCCACTAGACCACCGAGGCGGCTCTCTGTAATATCCAAGAAAATTCAAACAATTATATATAGTTTCACAAAAGTTCTTTTTTATCATTGACATAAATTTCACTGTAAGGTATCTTCAGACAAAGTGAAGTTAAAAATTATAAATTATGCTTATACACTAATACAGTTGATGTTAAAACTGGAAGATAAAGGACAGTGTAAGAAGGACTGACAGTGTAAGAAGATTGGTAAGCAGCAGGTTGGGAAAACCCCAAAACAATAAGCTTGAATAAGGGAGAGGAATTGAAGTTAGCTGTTCATTTAAATTTAAATTAGGGCTTTTACAAGTAGATCTATATATTTCCAAAATTTCTAAATTATTTAGTTTAACAAATTTTTTGTTTTTATGAATTATAGTATTCTTGTTCAAATTAAAGGAATGACCAGATTCCAATAAATGATTTACAAAATTTAAGTCATTTTTCCATAATTACTTCCAACAATTGAAACTTGATCTTTAACTTGAATTTTTATAGCTCTTTCAGGTTGTCATATGTATTCACCAGGGCACTCTTTACAGACAACTTTATCAGATCACTTACTCATTTAATTTGGTCATTCCTTTAATTTGATACCACTGTAATCCATAAACACCAAAAAAATGTATAAAAATAAATAGTTTAGAAATTCTGGAAATATATAGATCTATTTGTAAAATTCATAATTTTAATTTTAATGAACAGACTACCAATACTTTTCGCTTAACCCTAGAATGAACAGGCAAAGAAAAGTTACGTAAGTGGACAGGCTGGGTCTGACAGACCCAAGAATTAAAAAATCTATAAATAATTTCAAATTATTTTTATTGATCAAAAAATGTTTTTATATGAAACCTAGAAGTGTTTTTAGTAGTATAACACGTTTTTAACAAAATAATATTGCACCCAAATAATGGTATAAAAAAAACTAAGTAATCTTGTACATTTTTAACAAAAAATTACATGATTTTTTTTAAATTACATTAATAAGGTAAGAATTTTAAAATTTTGATTGGATTTGATTTTACCTAGTATATAAAGAATGATTTTAAGGAAAAAATGTTAAGAATTAATTAAAATACAAAAATAATATGTTTTTGGAGAGGACAAATAACTTAATTTTTACAGCAATCACTACACATTTTACTATCATTAAGATATAACCAAATTTTACACTCTTTGCAAAAGTATTTTGTTTTGCTGTCTTTACACATGGAGCATCTTCCACGCTTTCCTAAAGCAGGTTCCTCTTTAGGTTGAGCTTCATATCCAGAAAATTTAGTTGCTAACTGTCGAATCTTTCATGGGAGGTTGTTTGCTGAGCTCGCATGGTCAAGTAGGGTTGCAGCATCTGTTTTGACACGTTCTTGTCAACAACAAAAGCAATGCTCTTATACTTGTTTAAACTTGTCAATAGTATTAAAATGAACAAAAGTAAAAATTAAAAACAGTCCTAAAACACAAATCCTGCTATGTCAGAAAAAGTAACTTGAGTGGACGGGCTGGGTCTGACAGACCCACAAGATATTCAAACACGTGACAACTGATGACTAAAAGCTGAATTGACAAGCATGCAACAGTAGCACATTCTGTAGACTCTTCTAAGAAGGTACAGAGAGAAATAACGGTCTGCAACACCAATGACCTTGAATCTAATGTAATTTTAAAATGTCTTGGTCTCACAGATCCAGCCCGTCCATTCTAAGGTTAATCAAGCCTATATTGTTTAGAAGGTTTCACAACCTGCTGCTCACTGACCTTACATTGTCAATCCTTTCTTTCTTTACCTTCTCCCTTCCAGTTTTAACAACAACCGTATTAGTATAAAAGCACACTTTATAATTTTTAGCTTCACTACATCTGAAGATGCCTCACAGTCAAACATATGTCACAGGTTAAAAAGAATTTTTGTGAAATTATGTAAGTGTTCTAATTTGCCTGTTTAAGAAACATTTCCTAATAACAATGTTAATATAGGAACATTCTTTGAATTATATTTCTTTAATAAACAAGTTTAGAAGTAAACTTTTAAATAAGAGGTACCAGATATAGTGCAAATAAGCAGAACCAGCCATCACCAAATAGCAACAAATAAGAGATACCAGATATAGTGCAAATAAGCAGAACCATCCATCACCAAATAGCAACAAATAAGAGATACCAGATATAGTGCAAATAAGCAGAACCAGCCATCACCAAATAGCAACAAATAAGAGATACCAGATATAGTGCAAATAAGCAGAACCAGCCATCACCAAATAGCAACAAATAAGAGATACCAGATATAGTGCAAATAAGCAGAACCAGCCATCACCAAATAGCAACAAATAAGAGATACCAGATATAGTGCAAATAAGCAGAACCAGCCATCACCAAATAGCAACAAATAAGAGATACCAGATATAGTGCAAATAAGCAGAACCAGCCATCACCAAATAGCAACAAATAAGAGATACCAGATATAGTGCAAATAAGCAGAACCAGCCATCACCAAATAGCAACAAATAAGAGATACCAGATATAGTGCAAATAAGCAGAACCAGCCATCACCAAATAGCAACAAATAAGAGATACCAGATATAGTGCAAATAAGCAGAACCAGCCATCATCAAATAGCAACAAATAAGAGATACCAGATATAGTGCAAATAAGCAGAACCAGCCATCACCAAATAGCAACAAATAAGCGATACCAGATATAGTGCAAATAAGCAGAACCAGCCATCACCAAATAGCAACAAATAAGCGATACCAGATATAGTGCAAATAAGCAGAACCAGCCATCACCAAATAGCAACAAATAAGCGATACCAGATAAGTGCAAATAAGCAGAACCAGCCATCACCAGCAACATATAGCGTGCAGAATAAGCAAAGAACAGAACCAGCCATCACCAAATAGCAACAAATAAGAGATACCAGATATAGTGCAAATAAGCAGAACCAGCCATCACCAAATAGCAACAAATAAGAGATACCAGATATAGTGCATAAGAGATACCAGATATAGTGCAAATAAGCAGAACCAGCCATCACCAAATAGCAACAAATAAGAGATACCAGATATAGTGCAAATAAGCAGAACCAGCCATCACCAAATAGCAACAAATAAGAGATACCAGATATAGTGCAAATAAGCAGAACCAGCCATCATCAAATAGCAACAAATAAGAGATACCAGATATAGTGCAAATAAGCAGAACCAGCCATCATCAAATAGCAACAAATAAGAGATACCAGATATAGTGCAAATAAGCAGAACCAGCCATCATCAAATAGCAACAAATAAGAGATACCAGATATAGTGCAAATAAGCAGAACCAGCCATCATCAAATAGCAACAAATAAGAGATACCAGATATAGTGCAAATAAGCAGAACCAGCCATCATCAAATAGCAACAAATAAGAGATACCAGATATAGTGCAAATAAGCAGAACCAGCCATCATCAAATAGCAACAAATAAGAGATACCAGATATAGTGCAAATAAGCAGAACCAGCCATCATCAAATAGCAACAAATAAGAGATACCAGATATAGTGCAAATAAAGATATAGTGCAAATAAGCAGAACCAGCCATCATCAAATAGCAACAAATAAGAGATACCAGATATAGTGCAAATAAGCAGAACCAGCCATCATCAAATAGCAACAAATAAGAGATACCAGATATAGTGCAAATAAGCAGAACCAGCCATCATCAAATAGCAACAAATAAGAGATACCAGATATAGTGCAAATAAGCAGAACCAGCCATCACCAAATAGCAACAAATAAGAGATACCAGATATAGTGCAAATAAGCAGAACCAGCCATCACCAAATAGCAACAAATAAGAGATACCAGATATAGTGCAAATAAGCAGAACCAGCCATCACCAAATAGCAACAAATAAGAGATACCAGATATAGTGCAAATAAGCAGAACCAGCCATCACCAAATAGCAACAAATAAGAGATACCAGATATAGTGCAAATAAGCAGAACCAGCCATCACCAAATAGCAACAAATAAGAGATACCAGATATAGTGCAAATAAGCAGAACCAGCCATCACCAAATAGCAACAAATAAGAGATACCAGATATAGTGCAAATAAGCAGAACCAGCCATCACCAAATAGCAACAAATAAGAGATACCAGATATAGTGCAAATAAGCAGAACCAGCCATCACCAAATAGCAACAAATAAGAGATACCAGATATAGTGCAAATAAGCAGAACCAGCCATCACCAAATAGCAACAAATAAGAGATACCAGATATAGTGCAAATAAGCAGAACCAGCCATCACCAAATAGCAACAAATAAGAGATACCAGATATAGTGCAAATAAGCAGAACCAGCCATCATCAAATAGCAACAAATAAGAGATACCAGATATAGTGCAAATAAGCAGAACCAGCCATCACCAAATAGCAACAAATAAGAGATACCAGATATAGTGCAAATAAGCAGAACCAGCCATCACCAAATAGCAACAAATAGCCAGATAATGCAAATAAGAACCAGCCATCACCAAATACCAGACAAATAAGAGTGCAGATAAGTGCAAATAAGCAGAACCAGCCATCACCAAATAGCAACAAATAAGAGATACCAGATATAGTGCAAATAAGCAGAACCAGCCATCACCAAATAGCAACAAATAAGAGATACCAGATATAGTGCAAATAAGCAGAACCAGCCATCACCAAATAGCAACAAATAAGAGATACCAGATATAGTGCAAATAAGCAGAACCAGCCATCACCAAATAGCAACAAATAAGAGATACCAGATATAGTGCAAATAAGCAGAACCAGCCATCACCAAATAGCAACAAATAAGAGATACCAGATATAGTGCAAATAAGCAGAACCAGCCATCACCAAATAGCAACAAATAAGAGATACCAGATATAGTGCAAATAAGCAGAACCAGCCATCACCAAATAGCAACAAATAAGAGATACCAGATATAGTGCAAATAAGCAGAACCAGCCATCACCAAATAGCAACAAATAAGAGATACCAGATATAGTGCAAATAAGCAGAACCAGCCATCACCAAATAGCAACAAATAAGAGATACCAGATATAGTGCAAATAAGCAGAACCAGCCATCACCAAATAGCAACAAATAAGAGATACCAGATATAGTGCAAATAAGCAGAACCAGCCATCACCAAATAGCAACAAATAAGAGATACCAGATATAGTGCAAATAAGCAGAACCAGCCATCACCAAATAGCAACAAATAAGAGATACCAGATATAGTGCAAATAAGCAGAACCAGCCATCATAGTGCAAATAAGCAGAAGCCATCACCAGCAACAAATAAGAGATACCAGATATAGTGCAAATAAGCAGAACCAGCCATCACCAAATAGCAACAAATAAGAGATACCAGATATAGTGCAAATAAGCAGAACCAGCCATCACCAAATAGCAACAAATAAGAGATACCAGATATAGTGCAAATAAGCAGAACCAGCCATCACCAAATAGCAACAAATAAGAGATACCAGATATAGTGCAAATAAGCAGAACCAGCCATCACCAAATAGCAACAAATAAGAGATACCAGATATAGTGCAAATAAGCAGAACCAGCCATCATCAAATAGCAACAAATAAGAGATACCAGATATAGTGCAAATAAGCAGAACCAGCCATCATCAAATAGCAACAAATAAGAGATACCAGATATAGTGCAAATAAGCAGAACCAGCCATCATCAAATAGCAACAAATAAGAGATACCAGATATAGTGCAAATAAGCAGAACCAGCCATCATCAAATAGCAACAAATAAGAGATACCAGATATAGTGCAAATAAGCAGAACCAGCCATCATCAAATAGCAACAAATAAGAGATACCAGATATAGTGCAAATAAGCAGAACCAGCCATCATCAAATAGCAACAAATAAGAGATACCAGATATAGTGCAAATAAGCAGAACCAGCCATCATCAAATAGCAACAAATAAGAGATACCAGATATAGTGCAAATAAGCAGAACCAGCCATCACCAAATAGCAACAAATAAGAGATACCAGATATAGTGCAAATAAGCAGAACCAGCCATCACCAAATAGCAACAAATAAGAGATACCAGATATAGTGCAAATAAGCAGAACCAGCCATCACCAAATAGCAACAAATAAGAGATACCAGATATAGTGCAAATAAGCAGAACCAGCCATCACCAAATAGCAACAAATAAGAGATACCAGATATAGTGCAAATAAGCAGAACCAGCCATCATCAAATAGCAACAAATAAGAGATACCAGATATAGCACAAATAAGCAGAACCAGCCATCACCAAATAGCAACAAATAAGAGATACCAGATATAGCACAAATAAGCAGAACCAGCCATCACCAAATAGCAACAAATAGAGCAGAGATATAGCAAATAAGCAGAACCAGCCATCACCAAATAGCAACAAATGAGAGATACCAGATATAGCGCAAATAAGCAGAACCAGCCATCACCAAATAGCAACATGTGCAATATGCTGCTATAAAGGGAATTTTGTTATACTGAAGTACCGTAACTACACGTCTTTAACCTCAATGATTGGTATATGTAAAGCAAGGAATGTAGCATATACTCTTCTAAATGTACCAGGCCCAATCCTATAAATAAGAAAAATTGAAAATGGAGTAACAAAATTGTATCCAATAAGTTAATCTGGAAACAGCAGTGGAATTAAAAGGAACTGTTATGATTACATGATGCTGGATTCTTGTCCTAGGAAGTAAGTAAGTAGTAAAACTACTTTAAAATTACAACACAACATGAAATGTAGGTCAACAAGGGTCACTGTGCATGTCTATCTTGTTTCCCGACCGACACTAATCAATAATTATTAATATTAGAAAGAAAGTTATCCTGTTTGCTTGCTAAATGTACAATTGCATTTGCATTACTATGCAACACTAAAAGTAATTTTTTCCTTTGGTTATTAATAGAGGCTCTGTGGTCCCCGACACATCAGCATAAAAGCTTTTGTGTACCCGTATTACTTCACCTTAAGCCTGACTCCAGTGCCCTTGATGAGCTCCAGAATCTTGTGTAAGGTGTCCTGGTTGAACTCCTAATCTGATTGCTGAGGTCCAAAGAGTCCTTCTTTTTGACTCTTGGAAGTCCTTCTTTTGACTTCCAGAATCTAGCACTCATGAAGTGTTGTAGTTTCAACACCCTGTGCATGAACGACACTTAGGTGAGATTTGTAACTATCTCACCTATGTAGATAATTCCAAATGTGTCCTGTGATTATGGCGATGAGGTCATAATGAGGCACAATGAGGCAGGTACCTCAGTGACCTCCTGTAAAACAATTGTAATAAACATAAGTTCAAAATGTAACATGAAAAAAATATTTTCTCCAAAATCAGTTATTTGTTTAGACACATTTTCATTAAATCATGTACAACTGAAAAAAATTAATAATAATGTCAGACTGTGATTTAAGGCAAAAATATCTTTTTTAAACTAGATTTGATGATATTTTTTTAAAATTACAAATCTATCAATGGAATTATAATTATTTACAATACATTAATAGTATTACTAGTCACTAAATATGTTGACTGGTTTTTTACAGTGCAGTATTTTCATACATAAAGATCAGTTCTAATGTTCTAGTTCCGGTGTCATTTCTCATGAGACAAAAAAAAATCATAAATAAGTATTTAACTTAAATAATATAACATCTGGTAGAAATGTTTTAACTTTTGATTAAAACTTTAAAATTATAAAATATATCATAGTACAGTACTCATAAAGAAGAAGGAGAATACAATAAACTTATCACAGGTAAAGCACAGTCATATGAAATTGCCCATAAAAAAATTAATTATTTGACCGGCTCATAATTTTTTTCTTTGCACATTTTCTGTATCAAAATGCATCCACTTTTACCTACCTTAGGTCATTGTATGAGAACACATTGACACCAAACTACTTTTATAAGAATTTAAATAAAACAGGACCAGCATAAACAAATGTTATACTTTCTGCATCTATAAAGTTACACATCTACAGAGAGCACATCTACGTATAGGGTTCTGAGGTTGGCAGTTCAAGCCAAGCTGTCTAGTACTGGCTTTAAAAATTTTATTTATGAAAGTCTGATGAACACCATTCTTATTAGAAGCATTACATAATAGGCTGTTATAATATATACATTACTTTTTTCCAAAACAAAGTGAAAATGTTTTATAGTAATTTTTATTGTACTCAAACTACCTCACTTTTTCTACCCGTTTAAAATGTTCTTCCCCTATTTTTGCTGAACTTTCCTGCATTTTTCCTTGCCATCTCATTTCCTCACCATCAGTGTTCAAAAATATAATTATATTTTATACCTAGATATTTCCAAGACCTGAACCAATCTACATTTTTTTTTACTGCTACCAGTTCCAAGTATTGTGAACCTTTGATCTTGTAACTCTAGTATTTGTAATAATTACTTGTAATACACTTTAAAGTGCTAGAGATTATAAAAAAATCCTATGTTATTTGGAGCATCTAATCACATCAAATACTGCACAAAATGTTTTTCTTAATGTTAATTATATGTAACACTCTATATAACTACAACTGCTTTATAGTATATAGTATTAAAACTACCATACTATAAAAAGTATAAAGTTGTTAAAATACTTTCATTTGGGGTTCAAAAGTATTCAAAGTAGCCTAATTTGAGAATTGTATTATTCAAAACAATAAGTTGTAAACATAAAATTTTATCCGTAAATGAGCAGCTTCATATTTTAGAGCTACGAAAAAACCAATAACTGGGACAAAATGAGAAATCTTTTAAACACCTAAGAACAAATTTTGCTTCTTAATGCCTGAGTAAGTAAGGCATTCGAATGAGAACTATCACTGCAGTAGAAGAAAATTTGGAAATATAGATTATACATACAATTTTATTTACTTAAAATTTTAAATAATAATAAGCAAAAATTCACTAACTATATGTAAAATTCTTAACCTCTCTCTTGCTCTTTCGAAATCCAGCCAGCTTGGATCAGTCTATCAAAATTCTCCACAGAAAATACCACTTTATGCTGTCTTACTGTATATGTATATTGATATACTGTGTTCGTTCCATGAACTTGTAACATGTCATTCACCTCAGTTAAATTTGATCGGACACCTCATCCCATGTACACAAATTCTTTATTTTGTTTTCTCCAAAACCTTTCATTTTTCTATTGTTCCTGTGAGATATATACTGAAAGTACAAGTTTTATTGTTCCAGCTCTTTATATCGTTACTTATCTAGCTGGCACATTTTGTGAGTGCAAATCAACAGTTACAAAAAAAAGTTATTTGCTATTGATAAAGCATTATTTTTTCTG
Organism: Callitettix versicolor; assembly: GCA_022606455.1. Taxonomy (NCBI): domain Eukaryota; kingdom Metazoa; phylum Arthropoda; class Insecta; order Hemiptera; family Cercopidae; genus Callitettix; species Callitettix versicolor. The sequence goes on along the minus strand of CM040188.1, from coordinate 72,306,290 downwards.
AAGTCATCTACAGAACCTCCAGTTTGCAATGTATGAACTACCCATCTTGTCAAATTGGTCACAAGGATTTAAATTGAATAGTGACACAATTCTATGTTTTGTGTAGTTCACGTTTAGTTTATTACAGTATTTTTTTAGGTATTTAATTAGTTTGGCTACGATGTTCATAAAACATTTCAATTACTGTATCACTTTGATTTATTACCTACCAGTTGGAAATATTAGTGTGTTTGAAAAAATAAAACCATTTTATCTTTATTGTTCACAATATTTGTATTTGATAAGGCTACACTTCTTTAGGGACTTGAATTATTACAATATCCTTAACCTTTTGAGCCTTTCCAGTATAACTTAATCTAAATATAGTAATCATAAAAGTTTTAATGCTAGATACAAAAAATAAATATCATCTCTTACACAAAATATAAATGTATTACCATTGGGTAGTAAATCAGAACACTGTTGCAGATGAACTAAGATACAGGTTTCATAGAAGTTAAATTACTACAGTGTATTTGCATAAAATGAAAAACATAGCAATATTTGGTGCGACGGGAATGACTGGCCTTTGTGTATTGAAAGAAGCACTAAATCGAGGTATGAAAATGATTTTATGTTAAATACAAAATATAGAAGTATGGAGATCATAAAATTGTTTAGATCTTCACAATAAAATTTAAGGCAGAAAGATACACTTTTTTTTAATACGTTATGTTTAAGGTATTGATTTTTACTTAGGTGTGTTTGCACATAGTGATCTTACTACAACATTTTTTTTAAATATTAGCTTTTATTTGGTCAAATATTTGTATAGTTTGTTTATATCTCATGACTATTTTTTAATTTAAAAAAATTATAAGACCACTTTGTAAACAAGAATTAAAACGACAGCAGAAATTTTCAAAATTGGCCATAAATATTTTAATAAAATTTTGCTAAAATTTAATCTTTATGTACCTAAATAAAACACGAGCTGAAATCTCTAAAAAAATAAAATTTTGTAGCTATCCACAAAAACTGAAAATTGACATAATTTGTTAAAATTGGTTGATTAGGTAATGCTCAAACTTGAAATTATTAAAATTTGACAACACTAAAGTGAAGTTAGTGTAGAAAATATGGTAAAAGAAATTTATGATGCTGAAATAAACCAAATTAAAATTACATTCTTGACTATTGTTTGTTGTTTTTTTTATTTAGTTAGTTCTTAAAGAATTCTTAAAATAAAAATGTCTTTTATATTAAATTTACCACAATGAATTGAGTTGTGAATCTCACTATATGATCAATATTTAAATAAAACCTGATGGATCAATTTTGGGATATCATAATAATTTTTTCTTTCACCCTATCTCATTTGTAACCAGATTTTTGAAAATCTGGTTTTGTAGGTTAAACATCATTGCGTCATTTATTATTATGTAGGATTAAGAAATCACTAAAATAATATTACTCTATAATATAGACTAAAACGTTTATTTATTATCATTGATGGTGATGTATTATTAATTGCTAACATAATTTTGAATTTTCTTAATATGTTTATAATGGGTGTGCTAATAAAACCTGACCATTTTACACCCACAAAATATTGTTATATTTTATAAAATATTACACTTACAAAAGTACTAATCAGTAAATTTACTTCTGTAAAATATATTCACTAATCATTACATTTACACACACAAAATATTACTGATTAGTGGAGTAATACTGATTACTCCACTAATCAGTAAATGTACTCTTGCAAAATATATTTACTAATTAGTGAAATTGCTCTTGTAAAATATATTCACTATCCAGTAAATTTATACTCTTGTAAATTTACCACACTTCGAAAATGTCACGTACAATCTAACCTGTAATTCTGAGATAGGGAAAGAGCGAGATACTAACCTATATAATGAAGTAATGTGGCTTGTCATTTTAATTTCTTCTTTTACATCAGAATATAGTTATTTGAGTTTAAAAATATTTTACAATTTTCTGTAATAACAGTAAACCAGATATATCTACTTAAATCTAGGTATTAAAGATCCAAACAAAATGTAAGAGTGATTATTTTCCAAAAATATTTGATACAAAAGTTTGTTGATAACTTTATTATACAACAACAAAAGAAAGCTTGTTTTGTTAGTGGTTAAAAATTTAAATGGCTAAATTTCTTAAAATTTGTTGTAATAGGGTTTGTTTAATATTTCCTTTAAATGCAAATTATTTTTTTGTTTTTATTTAGAATTGTGTAGTGTCTTAAGTTATGATTCTTTTGTAATTTGAACAAACTCTGTAGACCCATAAACATGACCAAACTATTTTTTCAATTACATTTTTTTCTACAAAAGTTTTAGGAAATGTACATGAAGCATTTTGTTTGAAAGCTAATGCATGTAAATGTGGCAGTTATTTTCTAATGTTTTTAAAGATTTTTAAGACAATTAAAGATTTTTATTTATAAACCATTGTGACCTTTGTTTGTCAAACTAACTCTAACTACTTCACCATCTTTAAAGAACAGATTTTCTATTATTACTACTAATATTAATTGTTTATTTTAAAGGTTTCAACGTTCGTGCTTTGATAAGAGATCCATCAAAGTTACCATCAGAGTTTATTGGTAAAATCAGTATAGTACAAGGAGATGTACTAGATGCAGAAAAAGTCAAAGAAGCTTTAAAAGGACAAAACGCAGTTATAGTCACTTTAGGCACGCGGGAAGATCTAAGTAAATTCATGTTTCTTAATACTGTATTGCATAATTATATAATAATTAAGACTTTATTTTTAAGACTCTTTTTATTATAGAAAATTGTGTTAAATACTTTATTTTTGTGGTAAAATGAAATTGTTCCTGGTATAAAATATCACATAGTATTAGTTTATATTGGGTACTAAACACATTATATAAAGTACTATTTAAAATATTTTTTATTACTATTGGAGATTTACGTAATATACTCACTACAAGTTTCTTCACATAATAAATTAATTTTATTGCAAATTAATTTCTGCATACTGTGCATTGTAAACAAAATACTTCCAATAAGTGACTATTATAAATAATTATTTAGTGACAGAAAATACTCAAAAACAAAAGAAAGAATTACATACATTGTCTTCTTAATTCACTTGCAAAATTTATGTACTTCGTAAGTGATGTAAACCACCGAAATTTTTTTTTTTATATAACCGTAAAACTCAAGTTCTATTAAATATAACTTGTCTTTTACATTTATTAAAAAAGGTATATTATTAATTAATACTTAAAGACATATTTTGATACATTTATAGTATGCCACTGAAATTAATATATCCTAGTCTATGATACACATGGAAAAAGCAAGTGGAAGTAACCATAGATTTAAACTATTTATAAACTTTCTCAAATTACATTTTTTTGCAAAATACTGTTTTCGATTTAGAAGCTTTCAATAAACAAATGGAAAATCAATCTAGTTTCTCAAAATTGGTTTATTAAATTTTGCTCAACTTTTCGATATGTATGAAGATTAATGACTAAAGTCAAAGTATCAGATATGTTTCAAAATTGATATGTAAAAGAAATTTACAGATCAAGAATAAATTTAAAAAACAATTTTATTGACAGCCAGGATTTATTTTGAATTGTTTTCCATAATTACTCCAGAAGTGTAAATTTTTATTATTTTACAGTTTACACTGATTTCAGTTATATGTAAATCTTTTTTTCAGCTTAAAAGATTCTCTGACGTCTTCCGATTCCTAGCTTCCATTTTTCACTATCATTCCACAGATCTTGATCCAATCCCCTCTTTCTCACTTTCTTATCAATTCCTTCCTCCAACTACGTCTCGGACTTCCTCTTTTTTGCAACCATATGGTTTCCTTTTCAAAATTTGTCTTGTATTGTATAAAATCTGTTTACATATTATGAGTCTTAATACATGATCCTTTAAGACTCCATTTATAATGATTGTCATTAAATTCTAAAGCACAATTTTGAAAAATGTAGATTTTTCATTTCAACAGCTACTGAATTTTAAATTTTTTGAGATTTAGCTAATGGACTACTTTTGAGCAAAATTTATGTCACAATATTTTGATTTTGCAATATTTTTTAACAAAAGGGGTCTATTATTAGGCAGTTATTAGTTTTGTCTTCAGAGATTGATGTGCTTTCACACAGTCATGAAGAGACACTCAAGTAAAACTATTTTGTTGACTTAAGGGCAGAGTCATCTCTAGCTAATATGAGGCTAGTGCAAAATACTTTTCTGCAAGGTCTTTCTGTTCCAATAAATACAGTGATAACACAACTTACATACAGATGAGTATGTTGAAACAATGCAGCAGTTTTAATGGGTAAACAATACCCCTATACTTTTCTGTACAGAGAAATAATTAAACGATTGGATATTAATGAAATATTTTAAACTATATTTGTGCTACATCCTAGGTTCTAGGAGGTTAGTTTATGACAAACTAATTCATTCCTTATTTTAGATCCAACAACTGTCATGTCAGAAGGGCTAAAGAACATTCTATCAGCCATGAAGATGTTGAATATATCAGTTATCACTGTGTGTTTATCTTGTGAGTATTATTGCACTGCCATGTGATGCAGGGGCAAAACACAAAAAACAAAACTGATTTTGTTTATAACAGACCTAATATTAATTGGTTAAATAACAAATTCCTTACATCAAGCAAAAAATTCATAAAAAGTGAAAATAATGAGTTAATTTTTAAAGTAAACAGGAACATATTAATTTATGAAATAATGTAAATAATTTATGAAATTTTTTCAAATATTTTTAGTAATACTCTCTGACAAAATTTGTTTTATTTGCATTGGGACAATCTATCTGTGCAATCCAATCATTTGATTAATTAAATACAATATCATTTTAAATTCTTCTTCTCCGCCCTCAATAGCGATATTTAAAAGTACCTCTAGCTGTAGTTAAATACTTATGAAATTAGCTTTTCTAATCACTAGTTACTCTGTTAATACTATTACTCAGTATTTTTCTGGAGGTTACAGTACTATAGCTTGGTGATATAGCTAGTACATGTAGTGTGGCATTTCCCAGGTTGATGTGGGTAAGACGCCAGTCAGTATTGGCTAGCTGTGCATCGGAACTGCAGACCTCAAGGTAGTGGATTCAAGATTTGCAGTTCTGCCATAGGCTTTAGCTTTTCGTTTAATACCAATCCCTTGTCGTCATTATTCTAACTGGCATAAATTATAGGCATTGAAAAAACTATAGTGTGGAACAACTGCTTATTACTTATAATGCAAAATATAATATTGGTAACTGATATTGTTTTGAAACAAGTTGTTACAAATGTTTTACAAAAAAGTAAAAAAATACATTTTGCTAATATTTGTTTTAAATTGTTTTTCTATTTTAAATATTTTTATTAGTTTTAGTGCCAAGATTACAATTAGTTTATATAATATGTCTGTGCATTGTTGATTTATTTGAATATTTCTGTTTGTTGGATTTTATAGTTTTTGTTTTTCGGGAAAATCCCGAAATACCTAATATATACCATGATATAAATGAAGAACACAAGAGGATGGAAATGTTATTAAGAGCTTCTGATTTAAACTGGATAGCTGCTTGTCCACCATACATAACAGATGATGAACCATCTGGTTATATAACTACATGGAATAAAGCTGCAAGTGGAAATGCTATTTCGAAAAATGATCTTGCAAAATTTTTTGTCGACTGTTTAGTGGAACCACGTCATTACAAAAAGTCTGTAGGACTTTCAAGTGTTACTGCAAAGGATAAAAACTGAACTCATCCAAAACAATAATTACTTCACATTAATACATGCATATATATTACAATTACATTGAAAGTTTACTTTTTTATTAATAAAATTATTATTATTGTGTTTGCATTTGTTATTGCAAAAACTTGTTAATCGAATACCCACTGGTTCACAACCTACTTAATCTGAACAAAAAAATTTGAAATCCAAAACTGGTATTAAAAACTAAGTAACGGTAATAGCAATAAAACTAAATTCATAGAAAAACCAATAATTACAACATAAAAATTACTGAAATGAAATTACAAGTAATTACAAATCAGTGTTTGTATTAATGTGAATAAGTAAGTATACAGTTTTATCTGGTTTAATAAAATTGCAAAACAGTAAAGTTCTGAAAAAATAAAGCAAACAATTTTACCAGTGCTCCTACACCAATATATTTGTATAAAATCAAGTTCCTTGCCTGAAACTCTATCAAAGACAATAAAAGAAAACCAATCCACAAAATCTACACCATCTGTTAAAAAAGTCTCACCACAAAAAATGCATCACACACACACACACACACACACACACACACACACACACACACACACACACACACACACACACACACACACACATATATATATATATATATATATATATATATATATATATATAATTTTAGTAATTTATTTATTATTTTTCTATATTCGTTTTTTTTTTATATAATTTTGTGAGGTTTGTTCACTCCTGATTGTGTTCATGAATACGAGTTGTGTTCAGAAAGTAATGAGAATTTTAATTTTTTGAACAAAATATTTATTTATTCTTCTACATTGATGTTGTCGCCTTCAAAATAGTCCCCATTGGAGATTATGCACTTGTGCCAGCGCTTCTTCCAATCCTCGAAACACTTCTCAAACTCGATCTTTGAGATAGCCTTTAGTTCTTTCAGTGTTGTGCTTTTAATGTCATCTACGGATGTAAAACGACGACCCTTTAAGGTTTTCTTTATTTTTAGAAACAGGAAAAAGTCACACGGAGCCGTGTCTGGTAAATATGGAGTCTGGGACATTGTTACAGTACTGTTTTTGGCCAAAAATTCATGAACAAACAATGAAGTGTGAGCTGGTGCATTTTCGTGGTGCAAACTCCAGAATTGTTTTTCCACAGATCCGGGCGTTTTTTCGGATTGCTTCATGCAAACAGCGTTGAACTTGTAGGTAGTACTCCTTATTGACCGTTTCACCTGGTGTCAGGAATTCTTGATGCACTATGCCATTAATATCGAAGAACACAGTGAGCATAACCTTCATGTTCAACCGCACTTATTGAGCCATTTTCGGTCTTGGCGAGCCAGAATGCCTCCACTGGGATGATTGAGCCTTAGTTTCGACATCATATCCATAAACCCATGTTTCGTCATCTGTTATAATACATTTCAGTAATTCTGCATCGTCGTTGACTTCATTTAGTGACTCCTGAGCAACTTCCATTCGCTGCTGTTTTTGCTCAAAATTCAACAATTTTGTAATGAATTTTGCTGCCACACGTTTCATACACAAAACAATGTCATGACATGATCCAATCATTATGCCAGCATCATAAGCGACCTCTCTAATTGTGATTCGGCGATTGTTTATAACCATTTCTTTCACTTTTTCCACATTTTCATTAGTTGTTGATGTACTTGGGCGTCCAGGGCGTTCGTCATCTTCAACGTTTTCAAGGCCTTCTTGGAAATGCTTATACCACTCGTAAACTCTTGCTTTATTCATAGCAGACCCACCATAGGCCTTTGTTAACATTTCACACACTTTGATACACTTTATTCCATTTTTTATGCAAAAATTTGATACAAATTCTTTGATCCGTTTCTTTTAACAAACGAAAATCGCCGAGCTCATAAAAACTTGTCTAACCTTATTGGCTGTCATAGGACAAAGTCAACAAAGAAAACAGCTGAAAGTTGTATCATACTTCAAGGGCATGTATACCAACATAATAAAAAAAATGTTTGACAATCGGACTCTCCAAACTCGCGAAATTTAAAAATTCTCGTTACTTTCTGAACACACCTCATATATGTATATCCAGGACCAACCTATGTACTGGCATTCTATGCCCCCTGTAGGTCTTTCTTACGAATCTAAAATGTTTGTATGAAGGAAAAGGTGGTGATAAATAAGTAATAATAATTTTCAACCAAAACAGTTATGGATCTAAAAAAAATGTAATAGCTCACAATTCTAAAAAGCTATGTAATATCAGTAATGTACAAAATGATGCATAGGTAACTAGCCCAATATATAGTTTATGTATTCTAATGATTGTCCCACAAATATTATTTGCCTATTACGGTAATAAGTAATTTCTAAATACAATCTGATTTTCTTTTTCTAAATATTATTACTTATTATTGCCTATAAATATTGTTTTCATTTATTATTTAAAAAATTATGTAAATTATGTCATTTGGGAAATTGTCTTTTGAAAGATGACTAACTATAAACATTTTTTAATTAATTCATGAGATGTGCACAGATGGTTAGGGTGAAAGTAATTTATTCTCCTTGCTTTTATTTATATGATGAGAAACTAAATTATAAATTTCATGAAAATAAAATAAAGTAATTTTACTTTTTTCCTATATGTACATACATATTACGAGCTACATTAAATGCTTTGAAATTAAAAACTACAGTGATTGAGTAATCATTAAAAAAAATAATTTGTTTGACTGAGATTAAAATTTTATTTGCTTGTGCACATTGATGACGGACATTATAAACTTGCCTATTACTTTGGCATGTGTCTTAGATGTAGTTGGACCACATATCGAGGCAATGTTTTGTCGAAATGTATTAAAATTCCTTTTTGGTCTAAAACCAGTTAAAAATTGGTATTGGTGATAACACCAATAATATTTCCACAAAAAGTTTGATTAACAAATACCAGTTACTGATCCAAAGGAGTAGGGGTAAGTCACCCCCCCCCAAATTCCAGAACCCAGAGAAAAAATAATATTAACCCTTCTCGAGCTGGACTTCATAACTGTATATGCACCAATAAAAATAGCAAAATTTCAAAAAAAATATTACTCACTTAATATACCCTTAAGGGTGAATTTTACTTTAATTTCATTTGAAAACACACGGAAAATTGGATTTTTACCTTAAATAATTTTTTTTTAATATTTCAAAAACATTTCGTGCTGATATATCTGTCATTAGCTCTCAGAGCAAGCATACTCTTGTGGATAATTCTGTCATTAGCTTACTGGTTTAGTTCATTTTTTATAAAAAGACAATTTTTTTTTTGATTAATTTATATTCATAATTTTATTAATAATATGTAATTTCACTTTAAATGTTTACAAAAAACCATATTTTATCATTAACATTTTTTTTAGTATAAAAATTTCCTTGAAATCTTTATACTATAAAATGGAATTCAGATGAAATAAAACCAAAATGAATAACAAATTCATTTATTTTTTTACACTTTAAAAATAAGCAAAATATTACAAGTGATAATTAATTGATATTGAAGTGATATAGGCCCTAAGTCATCATATAAAATATTTTTCCACTCTTCTTACGCATCCTTATCTTCCAATATTTCACTTCTATCCTCTTTGTCATTGTTTGTATCACATGCAATCTGGAATTATTGTCCATGTCATTATCACTGTTTATGTAAATATCACTCACTGTTACTTTTAGGCACACTTACATCGATTTCATATTCACTTCCGTTAATACAACATCCAACATTGATTTATCCATCCATTCAATTGCATTATCTGCAAAATCATAGTCAATACTTTGCTTTGCCATTTAAACTGCTAACTAAATTACAACTGATGTGTAACAGTATACACAGTGAGATTCATGCATACACATTAAAAATAATGTGAATGTAGAACAAAAAGCCCTGAAAGAATGTAGACAAACATCAAATAATAGCTGTCAGCACAGGATGGGCAAGGGACAAGTTGGGAATGGCATCATTCATAGATAGAAGTCAAAAGTGGGTGGGGCTTACACATTGCTAAGCAACAATAGTAAGAGAACGCTCCTACATTAGCCTAAAATGTTTTTTCCCGATGCAGGTATATCAATCAACCTAGCTCGTGGAGCTAGAATGTGTAAGATGGTATATCTGCTCACTGCTCTAGGTGAGAAACTATTGTGCTGATATATTTGTCATAAACTCATGAAGCATTAAAAACTAATAAATTACGTTGCAACAAAAAGTCACAATAAGTATTTAAATAATAATGTAAATATTTCTTTCTTTGTAATTACAAAATGGAAATAGTTTTGGTTATGAAGACATTATTCTTTATTCCTGGGCTACTGGTCTAGGTCATTGTAAATAGTGCATCTTCTTGTAACTTTGCCTGCTAGCATTGCAAGTGCAGAGCAGTCATTTTCTACTTTGAAATGAGTGAAAACATGGATAAAAGGATGTGTAAAGAATGGTTAACCGGCCTATCATTAGTAATTATACAATGAAACATTTCTCCGTTCATAGAGATTGTGATTGAGCTTCTTAAATCTGCTCTTGAGATGGAAATGTGTATGAATAAAGTGTGTCAGATAATGTTGCAGTGCAGGGACAATCAGATGTAACTTCCTTACATCTGTGTATCTATATTCAAACAGGCACAGCAGTATTCAATTTTGCAGCTATCACAGCACAGTAGCAATCAGAATGCATCTTGCTTGATTTGTCTGCTGATCGCAAACATTGTGGTATAACTTTCTCAATCATAATATGTAAACTTGTTTAATACGCATATATAAAAGGGCACAACTTTTCATATGATCTATCCCAACCCAAATATAAAAATATCAACAACAAAAAAAGAATAGTATGGGATAATGTAAAAGAATTATAAAACTATTTTTAATTGTTTTTTATTGAAAATGATTTAAAAGCCTGAATTATAATAGCTATAAAGTTGTTTAACCTATAATTCTAAAACTCATAACTTTAGATTCTCTAAAATAAAATCTAGAGAATTTTTTTGTTAACATGTCCTATAAATTTTTTTTGTTATTAGACCTATACAATCTAAAAGTACTTCTACGCGAAATTTCACCTGTAGGCTCCAACAAAATAAAAAAAATTGTTTTTCAGTTTTTATTGATGAATTTCTGATTATTGTTTAGGCTATTTTTGAGAAATAGTAAACAGACAATTAATTGTTTCACAAACACCAATTACAATAGCGTTTATGAAAATTCATCTTGTTCATATAAACCATTTATTGAATTTATTTAAGCCTTATGAACTTTATTTACAGTAGATTCATTATATTTGTGTTCAAATTGTTTTACCGCACACCGCCTTTGTGAAAGCTACAGCATGAGCAAACCTGATTACCAGAGTTATCGTTACCGCATCGCGTCTGTGTGTAATAATCTTTAAATTTATGTTATACCAAAATTCTTTCCGTTTCAGTATGTATATCTGCCTTCTAAGAAACTACACAGAAGTTTACACTTTGATTTTTAAAAGCAAGAGGATTTGTTTTTCTTAAATTATAATATAACATTTTAAAATATTCAATTTTGAAATATGGTTAATTTCACTTTTTGCTTAAGAAAAAACATACTAATGAATGTTATTTTGGTATTTGATCTGATCATATTTGAATATTTATAACTGAAGTCAAAGTAATGAAAATGAATTAATTGTACAACGTGCATTTTCTTTTTAAATAAAGAAGTTTTTATGTAATATATTTATTAAAATGGTATGTGTATGAAGTACATTTAAAACGCATTAAAAATAAAAATTAACATTGTAATATTCTTAAGTCTATAGACTTATTGTGTTCTTAACACAGATTCATCTATGATAATTGTACATGTATTGATTTTTACTGTTGTTGGATTTCCAAGTAAAACAGAAAAATAATTAAGAAGGCATAGAATAAAATACAGAAATCAAATAATAAAGTGACATTATTGAATAGACAGTGATGTGATCGACGAGAAAGTCATTCTGTGCCGTAAGAAGTGCGACCTAACCTTTAAATATTGCTTACTAATAATTTTTTAAATGTATTGTTGGTTTTTAACTCCGTATTTAGACTATAAAACAACTTTAATTTGTGTTATTGTGCTGATTATCTCCGTAACACTTTAATAATTTGAAATTGCTTCAAATATTAGAATTGGTGATTAGTGTTTCGCAATTTATGAATACAACTGATATTTTATTGTCGTTAAAATATGGTTTGAAATTGATTTATCTCTGTGATTAAAACATTTTTCAAAACATGCAATAGTAAATAACAAGTTGACGAAATAACATCTTTTTAATAGAACTTTCAAATTAAAATATGTACAACTTCTGTACATTGAGTGCCTAACGATCTAGCTAAGAACAATTAACTGCTTATTTTAATTTGTTGTGTAATTTAAAATAACGTGTTTTAAAAACATTGTTTACTTCTTTTAAAACTTTCCAATCAGCGTTCATTTGTATAACAACAAATGCTATTAGGCTGTGTCTAAGTTTTGTCTGTGATGTGTTTTACCTAAGATAATTTTAACGCCTATATTTATTTGCTTTAAATTCCTCTAAAGTTTTGGAATGTAAATTATGTATTGTATGTTATTATTTAAACAGCAGCTATTAAAGAGGCGTTTCAGTGCATGCAATTTACTGTGACATATGCTAACACTGTAAAAAGTTACCAATCTTCAAAAATTTTAGGCCTATATTAAGTTTTGTATGTTTATAATTAAAAGTATTAGGCAGTGTGTATAATTTGTTATATGATCTCAGTTCTAGTAACATGTTTATGAGCTAACTTATTATGGATAAGCCTAGTATAAGCTACTTAATAATTCTAATGAGAGAAATAGGTAAACCCATTAAGACTTTTGCCCATTAAATAGTAAACCATTTACACCAACTTTAGGCTATGTCCATTTATAAGTTTGTCTAACTTACAATCTTAATTGATTTCAAGTATACACAAATGTACATGTTACTAGTCTTTAGCTAACAGTATTTTGATTTGTAAAAAAATTATATCAGAAAACCATGGTTGGTGTTACTAAGTCTATTAGGCCAAAATAAGTTGTTTTGTTTGTTTAAATATAAATTTGCTTTAATATTAACTTTAAGGCAAAAACTATTTTTAAAAATGGATCGTTCCAAGAACAAAGATAAAAATGAGTGTGTCCAAGTAGTTGTTCGGTGTCGACCAATGAATAAAAAAGAATTAGGCACTGGACATACAACAGTTGTTGATATATGGCCTGCTAAAGGTGTTGTAGAAATATTTAATCCTAAGGATGAACAGAAAGAAAATGGGAAAATGTTTACATTTGATGCAGTATATGACTGGAATTGTTCTCAACAAGAAATTTATGATGAAACAGTACACCCGCTTGTTAGTTCAGTTCTTGATGGGTTTAATGGAACAATATTTGCTTATGGTCAAACTGGAACAGGTAAAACATATACTATGGAAGGAAGTAAAAACATAGAAGAGTGTAAAGGAATTATTCCCAGGTCATTTGAACAAATTTTTAATCATATATCAAGATCTAGTAATATGCAGTACTTAGTCCGTGCATCATATTTAGAAATTTATCAAGAAGAAATACGAGATCTATTAGATAAAAATCCAAAGAAAAGGTACGAACTAAGAGAAAATAACGACATGGGGGTGTATGTAAAAGATCTTCAGTCATTTGTGTGTAAAAGTGTTAAACAAATAGAACATATAATGAATGTTGGTAATCAAAATAGGACAATTGGTGCAACAAATATGAATGAACATAGTTCTCGGTCACATGCTGTATTCATAATAACAGTAGAAATGAGTGATACTTGTGGAGATAAAGAAAATCAAGTTAGAGTTGGTAAATTAAACCTGGTAGATTTGGCTGGAAGTGAGCGACAATCAAAAACTGGTGCTGATGGAGAGAGATTAAAGGAAGCAAGTAAAATTAATTTGTCTTTGTCTGCATTAGGTAATGTCATATCTGCATTAGTTGATCGAAAAAGCCAATATATACCATATCGAGACTCCAAACTAACTAGGCTTCTTCAAGATTCTCTTGGAGGTAACTCAAAAACTCTAATGGTAGCAAATATTGGTCCAGCTAGTTACAATTATGAAGAAAGTTTAACAACATTACGTTATGCTAATCGTGCTAAGAACATTAAAAATCAACCACGAATTAATGAAGATCCTAAAGATGCTCTTTTGCGAGAATACCAAGAAGAGATTAAGCGGTTGAAAATGCTTTTAGAACAAAAGTCAACAGATGGACGTACCAGTAAAAGAAGAACTAAACATTTAGAGTTTGATTATCAAGAATCCTTATCATATAATTCAGTAATCAATAGCAAAATGATCAATAGTAAAACTGATATAAACAGTGATCAAGAAACAGCATATTCAAATGACTCATCTGACTGTGCTTCAGAAAATGAGCAGAAAACAGACTACCCAAAAAAACATAAGCAAATGAGTAATGTTGAAAAAGAGTATATGGAAGAACTTATCAAACGAATACAATCAATGGAAAGCAAGTTACTTCGAGGCAACATGGTTGAACACACCAATGAACAACAGAAAGCTCTAGAAGAAAGAGCAGCAGAGATTAGAGAAAGAAAACAGCGAGAAAAACAAATGCAAGAAATGTTGGATATGAAAGAAGAAATGGCTGAAGAGATGAAAGGTGAATACACAACATTACAACAAGAAGTAGAAGGTAAAAAGAAAAAGTTAAAGAAACTTTATCATAAACTGCAGAATGTTAAGCAAGAGATATGTGATGTAACAGATGAATTTAATAAAGATCGGAGAGAATTAGAACTAACACAAAATGAATTACTTAAAGATCTTAAGTTGAAGATGTTAATAATTGATAATTTTGTACCCCGTGAAGAACGCAAACGGATATTGTCTCGTTTATTTTATGATGAAGAAGATGATGTGTGGAAAGTTATGCCAGATTCTGAACCTAATCATTACATCCCTTTTTTGAAGTCAAATGCCCTATTTAGGAGGCCAACAACTCAGTATGGAATTGTTGCAGCTAACATAGGTCTGAATAATAGATTTAAAGGTGAAAACATTCTAGACTTAGAATTGGAATCTTTTGCACGCACGACTAGAGATTATGAAGGACCAACAGTGGCTCCTGCAATTAAATCAGTTTTGGAAGCAGCTCTTAAAGGTGAAGAAGATATTGATGTTGATGCTACTTCTGCCCTGCGTATGCAGTCTCGGTGTAATTCAGGTATAAAGAAAAGTATATTTACATTACCAAAGGCACCACTTGTTACCAAATCTAAGTTAGCTACATCAATCCCAGCTAGGCCAGTTTACCCCAAACCCAGAGGTTTAGTTCCAAAGTAATTTTTTTTTTTTTTTTTAACTTCTATTTTCTTTGTTACCTACCTAGATTTGTTGATAATATTGTTTCATTGTTAAATTAATGTTAATAATCTACATTATTTTATCTAGTCATAATATGTATCAGGGTTTTGTTTTGTTAATTTAGGCAAAGAAATACTGACTGGGTCTATACTGTATTTATGTAATCATATTTTTACATTGTTAAAAGTTATTTTAGTTTGCAGGATCTACTTTTTGTTTGTTTATACTGAATAATAGTAGGTTACATAATACAGTGATTTTCAATTTATAATAATTTACTAATGCATAGGAAACTTGTTTGCTAAATAAATTTATTATAGGCCAACCTACTTTATTGTGTAAAATGTTTTCTTTGTGTAAGTAAATGTATTAAATATCTTGATATAAGAAAATGCACTTGAAGAAATGAAGGTATTTAAAAAAGTAATAGACCTACCATATACTTGTAATTAAAAAAATGATATTTGTTGATATAATTCAAGTTCTTTTTTAGATTTTTGTAAAGTTGCATGGTAGTTATATGTAAAGTGTTACTATATAAAATTGAAGCAGCCTATATAATATAAAGTTGGGCAATATATAATTAAAATAACAAAACTTAATTTTTCAAATATAAGAATGATATTAGCGTAATTGTAACAACATTGATGTTGTTGCTACTTCTGCCCTGCGTATGCAGTCTCGGTGTAATTCAGGTATAAAGAAAAGTATATTTACCTAACATTGTTAGGTATCCAGTCTGTCAAAAGTAAGGGGGATAGTAATTTTTTTTTAATTAACACGTTCACTGCTGGTTCCAAAACCTCTTCTTTCCCCAGTGCGGCAATTAAAAAAATAGTTTCTTGCCTAATAATTGGAAGTTTTGTACCCTATTAAACATAAACAAACATTTTTCATAAAAATAATTATTGATTTTGAAAAAAAAATTATGACACACAAGTGTGTATTGTTGTTTGTATAGCCTATAATTCTACAACAATGGGTTTAATGTATAACTCATTTTTACAGCAAATCGTAGTTTAATTCAATGTTATATAATGCTGAATCTCAATATTACAAATTAAAAATATCATACAATTTCTGTTTTGTTAACAAAGACTAATATAAACATTACAAGAATTATGAATGGTATCTTTTAAAACAGTCTCCCAAACACAATGGTGGCTTTGTAGGACATGCTATAACTGGTAAATAGTGTCCTTCCTTCTTCCTTCTTGATAACAAACAGTGCAGTGTCGCCTTTGTGTTTTATTATTTCTGCCCACAGGAGACTTTGTTGGTAGATGCTTCACCTGGGAAAGGACGCGGTTTGGCTCCTCATTGTTCCTTATGGGTGTTAGAAGTTTTCTTATGATCGTCATTCTAAATTGAAAAAGTGACATTTTCTTGTCTAATGTGTGTTTATTAAACAAGTAAAATGCATTGATGACACATTTCTAACACGTGTATAAAAACCTTCTTATACCATCTTAGAGTTTTTCGCTCACACGGATAGTAACTCATTGACTGGTCATTATGGTCAATGCCACTCATGAAGTCATTGTACTTTAACACTGGTAATGGTTTTACAATTTCTTCACCTCTTTTGTTAATAACTGCAGTTACCTGGTTTTCATACTGTGTAGAAATATACAACACATATCATTTGTCTCTCAAATATCCAGCCATTACACTGTCACAGTATTTAGCCTAGCTTTTCCCTTTTTTTAAGTTTTCTTGTTGTTGCTTCTTTTGGATTTCCCTTAAGATCTGCTCTCAGCGTTCCTGTTACATACGTTTTTTCTTTTAAAAGTTGTTTTGATAACTCCACGCTATTGTAAAAGTTATCCATGTAAAATTAATGTCCTTTACCTAATCGTTCTGACATTAAATGCATCACAACTTTACCCTTGTGACCCTTGCCTGACAAACTATTGTTGGCTCCCCTGCATAAATACAAAATTTTATTTATTTCGTATAACACTAACCCATCAGGCTCGGCTAATGTGTAAAATGTAATTCTATATTTGTGACACTTGTTTTTTATGTATTGTCTGAAGACCAGACATCCTTGCCACAATAACATTGACTCGTTTAGGGACAATTCCTTTCCAGGGTTGTAAACAAGATTCTTTTTGTTGTTAAAATAATCAATGATTGGTCGTATTTTGTACAATCTATCAGTTTCATCATTGGTATTTTTAACAAAATGCAGACATCTTAAGATAATTAAAAATCTATCACGGGACATGCATTCACTGAAGCATGTTTTGAAAAGTTTATCTTTTTTCCAATAGTCCTGCAATTTATTCATTTTAACATTCTCAGTGTGGAGAAGAAGGCCTAAAAATGTTTTTAACTCTTGAAGAGTAAGTTCTTTCCAGTTCGTAATACGAGATTCCTCTACTGTCCCTTCTGATAAAAATAGTTCTCACGTACAATTGACATCAAAAAAACATCTTCCATCAATAAATGAAAATAATCAAGTGGCTCATTATTCCCTGGAATGGGTACACATAATCCTTGTTGTTGGGTAAATAAGTATGTTTTCATAGAGTGTGAAGAATCAACCCAAATTGCTTATTGTTGGAAAGAACTGTCAGGTGAAAACGTACTAGCAATATTGTTTTGCTGAGTAATAGTGTTCAAAGAGTTGTCACCCTCCTGGTCACTCTCCTTATCACTAACTAAATCACTGTTACTATGTGGTCTATAAGTCTCACCACTGCTTTCTGTTTCATATTCCGAATCAGAGTCTATTATTCGATCGATTTCACTTACTGTGAGAAGTCTTGATGTCTCTTCACCAGGGTCGTCCATTATGACTAATTAAATAAACGCTTAAAATATATGAAACCAAAAATGAAGAGCACAAACAGTAAACTTAACCTCAATCGATCACCACACAACCAAGACTCGTGAAATACAAGGCAGCGCTACAGCAGGAAAGGGCCCAATCACTCACTAGTGTAGCGCATACATCAGAAGATTGGTTTTACGCGCTTGTGCATCATCCACAGTGAACGTGTTAAAAAGTATTTTAGTAGTTTTTTTTTAATTATGGCTTAAAAGGTGGGCCATAATTTGACATGACTGAACTTTTGGGACTTTATTAATTTTGGTAATTTTTGCACCAAAACACTGTATTTTATGCTAATATTATTAATAACCCAAAATATATAAGTGCTGACACAACTGGAAGTTATAAAAAAATGGAAAATAAAATAATCTCAAAATGATTAGTGCACAAAAATAACATGTTTTTCATTCAAAAAGAATTAATTAAATGCTTGTTATTAATAATGAAAACAATAGAATCTCTTTTTAAACAAATTTAAGAACCTAACTAACACTGTTGAGTGTAAAACCTGAATGGTTGTACGTAAAAAATCTAACACAGTTTTGTGTATAACTAGTATTGCATCAAAGTTTCTAATTTTGTAATGATTGTTAGGTTATTAGCATACTAAGCATGGCTTAGTGGACAGTTAATGGCTTAAAAGCATAACCTATAGTAATAAATTTAATCTTCTGTGGGTGAATATCTCGTAATTTAATAATATATTACACAAAAATAATAATAAACAAAATTGTTACAATCATTATTTTTTTTTCATACTGTACTTCAAAATATTATATTTCTCATTAGCCTGTATACCCAACTTTACATTATATTTCATTTTGAATACTTTTTATGT
Organism: Callitettix versicolor; assembly: GCA_022606455.1. Taxonomy (NCBI): domain Eukaryota; kingdom Metazoa; phylum Arthropoda; class Insecta; order Hemiptera; family Cercopidae; genus Callitettix; species Callitettix versicolor. The sequence continues at coordinate 72,287,438 of CM040188.1, read as the reverse complement.
GGTAAAATTAAAAATTTCATTTTATTTTACTTATTTTTCATTTTATTATTACTGAATGTGAAATAAAAAGCATTAAGTGTGCTGAAAACCATATTTCATTTCCGAACATTGGCCAGTACAAGTATAATTTCATTTCTTTGTAGGACTAATTTAGATTTTAGTAGCTTCTAGCTTTGCACTTGCACTTATATTAAAAAATTAATAAATAAGAAAGTGTACTGCAAAACTTTATACAAAGTACAAATTAATTTTATGTTAATAGTGAATTTAACCTGTAAGTTAATGATGTTATCGTTAACTGTAGATTTAATGTATCAATTTCCAAAGATGAAGAACTATTGTTATTTTTTTCAATCATATGCTACACTTGTGTGTCCTGTAGTTACGTTGTAGGAATATTCCTGGGAAATGTTTTTACTGGAATTAAAAAATATATATGTAACATCATATTCATTTTTATTAGTTAAATTCCATTAGTTTCCATTATGTTTTTTCATATAAAATGTTTCCTATATTTTGTAATTTAAAGTAATATAACAAAGATTTGTTTTTACTTTGCTAGATAATACTCAATTTAAAAGAAAATTGCATTCCATTGTTTTAGATAAAACAAACCTAAATGACCATTACTAAACTCAACAACTTTGAGCTTTTTTAACAAGCTATGTTTATCCTACAAAAAGCTTTATTTTTTCTAAATAATGATTAATGTTAACATTTTTAGTATAGGCAATAACTTAGGGTAACAAGTAATGTAATCTTTGGCTGTCTTTTTATTTAGTTTAATTTTGATAAACTACTGAACAAGGAATTTAACTGTGAGAATGGAGCCATGTGGTGTAGGTAACAATATTACAGGGTGTCTATTAGTCCCTGATATCCCCAATGTCCCGTAAAAGATACGGATTTTTTCAAGTGGTCCCAGATGTCACGGATAATACCGGAATTTAGAATTAAAATCCCTTTTCCTAGAAAGTAATAATTTCCTTCCCTTCTCAGTGATTTTGTAAATTGCGATACAAAATGCCGATAAATAAGCCTTGATACGTAAAAAATAGTAAAATGTGCCTCTATTAGCCATAAATTCAAGTAGGCTTCCAAAAAACTTAATTTTAAGTTATTATATACCATCTAGTATATTTAATCGTGGAAGTAATATTATATACGATGCCGCAAATGTTGAAGAAATTCAAGGTCCCATGTTTTTGTAATATATGTCTCCAAAAAGTCCCTGATTTTTGCTTAAGGGAGCTGGTAGACACCCTGTATTATTATATTTTAACTGGTAGCTATGTTTCATTACCTAACCCACCATAGGAAACGTTGGGATGAGTAGTTCAGTACTTAATATCTTAGCATAGGATTAGCTTAAAACATTATTGTTCCATGGAAGCCACAGTTTCTTGTTGAAAAATATGGAAAAATATAAAGAATCTGAAATTATGCTGTAATATATTTTTAGGAAAAATCAGATAATTGAAGTGTTATTGCTTTCAATATAGTTCCTTCTTCGATCCTTTCACTGCTTTGTGTAAATTTGACTGTTGGAAGCAGGGATGTTGTGTTAAACCGTTCATGAGTTGGATCACTTTTGCGTTCACTGCATTGATGGACTTAAACCTGGTTCTTTTGAGCAAAGATTTCTTTTTTATAGAGAAGAAATTCCTATGACACTAGATCCATTAAATACAGTGGATGTTTCATCACTGGAATGTTTTGGTAAAATAATTTGTCACAGATAGATGTCCTTATGAAGGATTTGTGAGGTGTTCTTCCACACCTTTTGTTGGTTTATGTTCATGGAGGGCCTCCAAAATATTTTTATAGTAAACTTAATTGGTTGGCCATCAAGCATCCATTCAGTATATCAGAGCTTTCGATTTCAACTTGCTCATGTATAGTTTTCCATCTTATCTTAGGGGACAAGGTAGTCATCCAGTGGATTGATTGTCATTTAGTTTCTAGACCATTCATAGTTCTGAAGAATGTAACCACATCATATTACATGATGTTCTTTATATTCAAGGGTAGGTAAGCATTCTTGGCATCATTTTTCCATGTCCATATCTTCGATAAAAATCTATCCCAACACTTTTCAGATATTGCTGATATCTGTAAGTACAGATATCGCTTGAATACTCATTCTGCGATCTCCTTGAACAGTGACTTTCTTCATGTTGTATTGATTTTTTTTTTTTTTTTGGAAGAACAACTTTTAATTGGATTTTACCCAATGTTTCCTTACTCTTCTTAAATTAAATTTAAATTACTCTAGTAGTTGCATGTGATAGACATTGATCTTCATTCTCTTCTGTCAACAAATTGGCTTCATTGTTGTTTGGCTGTTTTTTTAAATAAATTTTATATTAGCACTTTGTTTTACTGCTCAACAATATCTTGACAGAGCTGAGGGACATGTTTTACTTCTAATATTCGTCAAAGAGAGAGTAACTGCTACGTATGAATGAAGATTTTTGTGTTGGTAGAGTCAAAATCTCTGATACTTCGTCATCAGAATGGCTACAAAGGAGTAAAAATCGCTTTGGTTTCTTTATTGCCATACTTTGAAACCAAATGGCAATTTTTGTATTTGGTATTTTCTCAAATAGCCTATTTTATTTTCATAAAACTTGTTTGTAATATTTTTAACTGCTCTGTAGGGATGAAAATAATTTAGATATTGTTTTGAAAATCATCTGTCCTAATTTATGATACTTTGTGTACATATAATATCTTTGATTTATAATATAGAGTCACTATCCAGTTAGGCTGCTAAGTGTTTTATTTTATGTATTGTTATATGTTCTGGTATAGAAATCAGGCTCATTAACCAGTTATAGTGTACATGCAAATTCACGCAATACTTGCTGTCAAAGCAAAATGCAGCATCGTATACATATGTGTGTTACTGTGATTCATTGCATTTTCTTTAGTATAAAACAAGCTTTCAAAACATTTACAGTAAAATTTAAGCTGCTAATTTATATTCTTAAAATGTTTAGCTTTTAATTATGATATAAAGCTAGGTTTTTAAATGGTTGTTTTAGTTTAAAATTAATTTATGCTTTCAGCTAAAAGTAATAACTTATATATTATATTAAAATTACTTGGCAAGCTTTAGAAATACATTTCTTTCATTTAGGCTTGATCTTCAAGTATACAGTATTGTGATGTTCATGAAATTGCTGCCATTTATATGTTAAGATTCATTTTTGATCATGTCCTAATTCTTATGAATGGCTTTTGGGATTTTTTTGGAGGTTTACTGTCTGAGTGATAATAACCGTTCTCGGTGTACAATAATGACTTGTTCAGAAATAATTCCATCTTCATAATATTATTTCACTAAAATAGACACACACATACAAAACTGAAAAAAGTTATGATTAACAGGCAGTTATTTTTTTATTTTAATATTTTTATGTTGTAAGAATATAAGTTGTAAAGAATATGGATACAAAAATTAAAGCTTTGTATCAGTTTTATATAAAATAAATAATTAAAAATATATTTATTTAACTTTTATAGTTTATTTAACTTTTATACTTCTTCATTGACACACTTACAAGTACATATAAAAAATTGCTTACTTATCCCTTTTGAAAATTATTTTTTTATTCAAAAATAAAAATAAAAGGTAACACTTTATTAGAAAAAAAATCTACTAAATGTTAAAAATGTCTTCCTATAATGACATTCTCTTGGAAACCATAAGATAAAAAAATGTTATAAATCTATAAAATATGGTCTTTTTAAAAAATGTAAAAACTTATAATTGTTATGGAAAAAGTTAAACTACTTTCATGAATTTTTTCCCTCTATTTTTTTTTTTTTTAATTTTCCACAGATGTACCTGGTACCTTTTTTTATGACATGAGGAATTTTAGTGATCCCTTTTTGAAAATGATGCTTAGTTCTGGCACAACTTCTTTTACCTGCACAGGGATTTTAGACAGTGCTGTTTTTGTCTTTTTTTTACATAGTGTTGTCATCTTTTAAAGATTGACCAATGTTTTTTTACAGTAACTGAAGATACCATTTAATATTAATTTTGAGGCTAAATATGCTTTGAAAATTAATAGAGGCTTGTATGATGTAACATTTTTTTATCTTATATAAATGCCATGTGTTTACTATTGACAAATTCAATAGATTGGCAAATATCTTTTTTTTGAGTCTGTGTTTATCTATGTACCCTGTCATTGTGTCAACAAGATCACATCCCCATAAGGACATATTGAAATATGTACTAAGGTTAAGTAGAAGTACCTAACTTTTTAGCCCTATTCTTTTTTCATGCAAGATGCTTGAATAAGTGGAAATGGTATGGAAAGGGTTATTGACCATCCACTTGACCATTGATGTTTTCTAAACTTTTTAATAATAGTACTTGCACCATTAAGCAGCAAGATCAGATCTTTAAGTTGATCTTTTAGCTTGTATTGTCACTAATACAATTATTTCATTTCTTAAATATCACAAAAAATTTCTCACAAAAAACTTATCACTTCTAAGTCATGGCAGTCTACAAACAGCAGCATACATATGGTTTTAGTTTCTTATTAGCATTTCAATGCAATTTGAAATATTTAACAACCCAACTTATTTTAACCCATATTTAGAGGTTATGCTTTTTAATATTTATAACCTCCTCAATATTTATGCTTTTTAATATGCTATTTAAGGCTGCTGTACTCTAGAAGCAAATAAGTCTGTTATCTATATTGATTGTTTTTTCTAATGTTTGCTTCATCAAAGGCCCTATGTAATATCTTAGTAATTAGAGTGAATGTCCCAGTATTGAACACCTTTCAGTATTTGTAATATCTTTTTATTTATTATCATTGTTTGTAACATGATTAGCTTTAAAAATGTATGAAGAAAGGTATTTTTATTGAATATATTTTTTACAAGTTCAAGGCAATTATCATTTACTTATGTTTTTTTAGTAAAATGAATTTGCTGTCAAAAATTGTATTAAATTTAGTGTATTAAATTATCTAAATCGGATGAGGGTAGTGTAAATATACCTTTTGAACAATAATGACCTCTAATGTAACCAGGTTAGGTAAGTAACGGAGTCATTTCTTAAAACTTAAATGTGCAAACAGAGTAAAGAAATAGAAAACTTACACACACACACACACACACACACACACACACACATATATATATATATATATATATATATATATATATATATAAACTGAATAGTTTGTTCTGTTGAAAAATTCATTTCCTTCAAGCAGAAATTTTTTCAAAAATTCATAAAAATCCTTGAAGCAGGCATAGAATGAAATAGTGCAGTCAAGGCCATTAATGGTTTGTAATTATAGTTTATGAATTTTCCTTTAGTTGTTAAGACTTGGGAGTAAACAAGCAAACATTTAGGTGTAAATGATACATAAATAAAAAAACATATGTAAAAAAATATATAAGGGCCTGAAGAACCTTACACATGATGTTCCAAAACACCATACTCTTAATGTGCACTTTGTCAATTACGTTCCATAATTTTATCATTTAATCACTTTTTGTTTTACTAATCAAAGGGTTTTAAACATGCCTGTGTATAATATGCATGTGGTGCTTTAATTTATTTTAAAATGTAGTTTATATTAAAATTTTCATTCAAATTATGTACTGTTAGGTTGGGTGACCTTCAAATGGCGAGCGAGAGGACTATGCATTCAAAACCAAACCTGTTGTTTTTAGTACAAGTGCTGCCACTGAAAACGAAGTGGATTGCAATGAAGCTACTGCTGTTAACTCTGTTTTGCTTACAATAACCAAACTTTAAAAACAATAGGTTTGGTTTTGGAAATGTAGTCAGCTCTTCATTTGGTGTTCACTTAGCCTTATCCTCACACTTTTATAAAACACGCTCTTGTATTAGTTTAAATTAAGATAAATGATGCATTTTATAAACTAGTCAAAAAAATGTAAATATAGTTACCAATAAAGTTTTTTTAGTGTATACAGTTTTTTATAATACTTGTGGAATTTATGAATGGATATTTTGCTTTTACTAAAAGAAACAGGTATTTGTATTTCTTGGTTTTGTTCTGATACAAGTAAACTTTTTGTGATCACTGTATAAAACATCCTATGAAGCTTTCACTGGAACCTGTTTACATATTGTAACCTATTTTGGTTAGTTAACATTATTGTACTGACTTTATATGTTAATGTCACAAACTGTCTGTATTACTAATAAAGAAAATTTTCCATTTTCGTGATTTACAAACATCATTGTCTCCAAACATTTCCATTCCCTGTATAAGTTTTCGTGTTGTAATACTCTTTAAAGTTAGCATGAAATACAACGCAAAACAAAATTTATCAATTAAATGAAATACCAATGGAAAAGAAAATTTTTCTGTTCAGGTTCTTGAGTTTGACACAATATGGTTTTGGCAAAATTTCTGGATAAAATGTGAGAAATGATTTTTTTGCTCAGTGTAGCCGAAATTATTAGAAGGTTACATGATAATGAAATATTCAGCGCGAATGTGACTTAATTTTGGTACTACTGTTTACTATTTTTTAATGTTTTCATTGCAATCACATCAAATATATTGATATTTTTTAAAAATTGAAAACAATAACTATATATTAGTCAAAGTTCAATTTTTGTTCAAAAACAGGATGTTTGTGCAGTTGTAAAAGAAAATCATATTTTATTAATTTTCATAACGCCATTAATATTTCACTTTGCCGTTAAATGAAATCAATTTCTACAAAATGCTTTTGTTCTAAATATTTATCTGCTGAAATCAAATACATGTATATTAAGCGGATCTGGTAGTTTTTATGGCTCTGATTATGTGTGTAAAGAGATGATTTGTAATGATATATTAAAGAATATATATATATACATATCCTGCAGAGGGTGCAGACTAGCTGCACCTATTGAGAGGATTTAGATGTCCCTCGTGGTACCCGAGTCTAACACACACACTTACAATAGCTACACTTACATTTACATTTAGAGAGGTGATAATAGCATCAATTTGCTTTTCGCCTTAAAATTATATATATATATCGTCTGCATTAGCCCAAGTGTGCACAATAGTCTAACGTTAAACACCAAAAAAAAAAAAAAAATATATATATATATATATACATACATACATAAAAGAATTCACACAACTAAGTGGTAATTGCTCAATTAATCAACTTGTTACGTTAACTAGCCAATTGTGGCAGTTGATCATGCATTCCATACAAAGTCTGTAGTGATTATTTCCTATGAAAAAAATCTTTTATTAGTTTTTCTCAGGTGTATCTCATTCTGATTCTAGAAATAGATCAGGAGGTTTTCTGTGTCTATGCTTTTAGTTTTCATTTTTTTGTTATACAATTTCAGAGCAATATTCTTTATTAATTCCAATTATTAATTACTTTTGTAATTATCTTCACTACTTTTTTTGTACAGGTTAGGTTAGAATAAATTCTTGCACTATCACACATTGACCAGGTATACAGAAACATTATACTACCTTATAGTTTTTCTGTTCGCAGCACAGAACATCTTTATCTAGAGGGTTGGTTATATATCTTGGATAGCTGAAATGCACTTTTGAAATTAGAACAAACTAAGTAATGCATAGAATCGGATACAATGGTGTTCAAAGTCTTAAAGAGTTCGGTTGTAAATACACTGCAAATTGAGGGTAACCGAAACTTGTTGGTCAATCTTGATGTGTAAAATGTGCAAACAGCTTTCTCATTCAGTTTAGATACAGTAGTGAAAATAATTTTGCTGTATGAGTAAGAAGCAACAATACTACATAATTCCTTTCGGTAAATAGTATTGTGTTTGATATTTGATGTCATAGAAAAATGAAAAACTGGCATATGGTTAATCCATAACCAGTTATGAAGGAACATAACATATTGGTTGTTTTTAAATATGAGGGGAATTACAATTTGTAACTTGTCAAGAATATGATTACAGGAGGTCAAACACTAAAAGGGGCAATAGTATATGGTCACGCTCTGTATATACGTCACAAAGAGTTATTGAATATTGCTGCATAAACATGATACCAAGGTATCATTTTGAAGCCTTCATCTACAAAAGAGAAACCTGAATGTTTAAACATCTTATCTGAACTTTTTTTGTCTTTCACAATAATTATTATGCAATATGTTCCAAAACATTTTGTAGTAGTCTGGTATATGTTATTTTAAGTGTTACAATAAAGACCTGTACTTTCAAATTTTCGCCACTGACTAATTTTAAAATATTTACATTTATTTCTATCCAATAATCAGTTGTGAAAGTGATGGAAGACGCTCTTCATAAAACACTTAAGTATGACATAAAGTAAACAACAATTAACAAGGCTTAAATACACTTCTACAAATAGTAAGTTATTCAATATTTGACAAAGAAAATCTATGAATTATATATTAGCCAATTACTGTTAGTTCAATGCAAAATAATTGTTTTTTTTAATTAATTTTTACTTACCCCATGATTATTAAGTTTGTACTAGAGTATACATTTTAAGAAATATGTAAAAAAGGATGTAGAATGTTTAATCCTGAATTGTATGTTTTACAACATTAAACAGTCAAATTGAATACAATTTAAAAATGTGGTAATTATTTTTACTTTCCTTCAACGCCATTATTGCATGAGGTGCAATCCAAAAATTCAGAGAATTTGAATTCCGTGTGTGAACCGTTGGTGGTATGATATACTTGTTGAGTGAACAATACTTTTGTTGAATTATTGTACCAACAGCTGTGACGGAGAGAGGCCATGTTCCTGAGTCAAATTGTAGATTTGAAGGAGCAAAGACTTGCTTCAAGCTTAGAGACCCTTCATGTGCTTGTGGAAGTATTTGGTGACAATGTTATGAATCAAAGTAAAACATTTTTGTGGTACAAATGCTTCAAGGATGCTAATGTCTGCCGATGATGATGAGCATTCAGGATGACCATTGGCAAGCAAAACACTAGAAACACATCACAAAATTGTGAGAGGCTATTGTTGCAGATTGTTGAATTCATCGCATAGCTGTTTGCACTGAATTGAAAATTGCAGCATATGCTTTGTGTTGGCACTATATAGAGTGGAGTGGGAATGCCTTAGTGTAAGAGTTGCGTGTTAGGTTTCAACACAATACAGACAAATTCAAAAAACTACTTTAATTCAAAAGCATAACATTTTGTTTGGCGAGTATTACTGACTATCCGTTATGAGGAACATAACCAGCCCAGAATTTTTCAACCTGACAAAGATATGACTATAGCCAGTACTACTGCCCATCTTACTCCGAGAACGTATTTTAAAAAACCATGACTTGATGCAAAGAGATAAAAACGTTTTAACAAATTATTTCATTAACACAAGTTTTAAATATATTTTGTGTATCCTTTACTTTTTTATAGATCTTTGGAAAAATACAGATAATTTCATAACTTAATTTTGATTGAATATAACTTTTATGTTTTATTTGCTTAGTTAAGTGTTGTTACATGATTTTTCTAGCCGTATTTGGATGAAAGATTAAAGAAATATTTCTCTGACAACCCAAAAGTTTGACCAGAATTGGGAAAATAGTAATGAGGGAAAAAGAACTTTGTGAAACGAACTACAGTAAGTTTTTTATTGTTTAATTAAAGTATAATTTTTTTTAAATATACAAATTTTATGCACGCTATATTATTCAAAGCAAACTAATTAGGTAAGTAAATTGTGATTAATTTTTTAAAAAATTTTTACTCATTGTATGTGCTAAATAGATATCAGGGTCTTAAAAGTTTGTAATTGTTAATTTTTTACTTACAGTGAAAATGATACATGAAATGAAAGGTAAATTCAAACAATTTTTGTAATAGTTGTTCAGTAGAAGCACCTTTAAGAACAATTGTTCACTTCATGGCAGACATCCAGCTGATATGAGATTTTGTCCCATACCTTATTTAACATGTCTGACGTTAATTTATAAGGAAGCTGCTTCATTCTGAGACAAGTATATCAGTGGCTTTTAACATTTATTCTTTTACCCTTTAAAAATGGAATCCACATATGGTCAGGTAAGGTAAATATGGTTAAAAATTTGTCATTTTGTCCATGGTGTCCAATCCAACTATTAGGGAAAACTTTATTCAGCCAATCCTGCACTGCATTGTGTCATTGAGAAGGAGCAATCTTATAGCAAAATAATGCTTTGTAGTTCGTTTTCTAATAGAAGAAAGAGCTACAGTTGTAACATCAAGATAGGATATTTCAAACACAGTTACTTCTGAGAAAATAAGAAACTGTTCATAAACTTGCCATTAAGTTATTAGAATATATATTTGAGTCTTGTTCACTGAAAAAAAACCACAGCTTTAGAGCTTGTATTAGTTGTAAACCATATGGATGCAGTTGTTACAACAACAAACAAAAATTTTTCATACTGATAATTATTTCTAAATTAAAGACTTCAAAGATTGTATCATACCAGTAATTACCCGCATTTCGTTGCGCATTAAATTCAAATGTTTTCACAGTGAATGTTCTACAAAGGTAAAATTAAGTATAATTTTCAGCTAAATTAAATTTAAAAAATCTAATTATAAATTTTAAGGTCCAACTTTGAGATGTTTCCCTACTATCTTCTGTCCACCTACATTACAAATTTCAAATCTGTGTGCCATAGATTTGGCTGTATACACACACACACACACACAAATTACTTTTATTAAAATAGATTCAAGATTACTATGAATTTTATTTAATTAAAACCTTATTACCAAACTATATAACAATTCTATTCAGTAAGGTGTTGCTCACAATGTTAGATTTTAAAAATAATAAAATTAGTCAAGATATTACAGTAAGTTATGTTTTTGCTTAGTTACTGCACAACTGATATTAGGTCTACTTAAGTCTTTTTTACAGGTCATCTCTACATATTTTTATAGCAAAAGCCAGTGCTCAATGCCCTAGATCTATTCATGTGTTCCGTTTATAGTGAAGCAAGTTTACAGTAAACACACAATGCAGTCCATCGATTCTGCTGTTCTTTCAGTCTAATACATACAATAATAAGATCAAAACTAAAATTTGTATACAGTCGTACTAAGCGGCACAAATGTATGGAGTTTGTTTTCTCAAAACAACTAACATTAAATAACTCTATCTTTATTTTTGTTAATTTTTAAAGTTAACTAAAACATTGCCTTACAAGTAATTAATGGTAGTATAAGTGGTTTAATCAACCAATACTAACATGGATTGATTAGTTTTCAAATTATTGTACTGATTTTCCTTGATTCTATTCAGGATTTCTTATCAGCTTTTTAGTGATTCTGATTTCTTCTAGAGAAAATGTTAACTTTGAGATATGAGCAGTATGCTGGGGGGAATGGTTATAACATTGGAGCAAGAATTATGTAAACATTTAAAGATAGATTGACAGGAAAACAGAAAGTAAAAATAGTTTTACTGACTGTATTAACCTAGGTCTCATGAAGAGTAGAACTTCAGTATGGTTGAGAGCAGTATTTCCCAAAGTAGCATTTTGAGCTATCTATGAAAATATTGGTACAAGCTTATTTAGTTTGTTTTATATGAAGGTCTTGGTTTTATAATATGAATGTGTACTTGTAACAGTAATTTTATTAAAAGAACTAATTTAAATTAAATTTATATTATATTAAATTTCACATTTATGTAAACAAATTATAATGTATTATTTTTACTGCAATAATTAAATAATAATAATATTTTTTGTATTCAGAAAATAATATAATAAAAAAATTGTATTTTCAGGAAAAATTAAACATGAAAATATACTTTGTACATCTTCAAAATGTTTTGAAGATGTACTATGTATTTGTATTATGTTAAACTTTCCTTAAAATAGGCTTTTTGTTTACTAGACAGTGTTCAGTACCTTAGTGTAGCAATTTTTATAAGTTCTTTTACAATACTTTATACACAATAATTTATAGAAGTTCTGTTTTAAATTAAACCTTACTATGAGGAGTGCTTTTAAGTAAGGTCAATTTTTAACAACAATAAAACATTGTAAATATCAAGTACAAGTACATATATATATATATATATATATATATATATATATATATATATATATATATATATATTTCTAATTATGCACTGAAAACTACTTTACTACATAATATTCATGTTTATTCAAACACTTGTCATATCTTTGAACAAGTTTTTGCGTTCTAACTTCAAATAAAATTGCTGCCAGTGTGGAATACCATTCCATTAATGCATTTCCACTTCATTGTTATCACTGAACCTTTGGCTGCCAATTTCAGTGTTACATTAAAGTAACATCTAACTACCTGCAAGGGTTGGTGTATCTAAGGTGTAAAGGATAGTCAATCTGCTTCCAACCAAAACTGTGGCATGCAGAGATTTGAAATTCTTAATATATATAGGTGGACAGAAGAAGTTCAGACAAAACTAAAAAGCTAAATTTTAAAATTACTAGATTTTTTTAAATTAAAAATTTAATTGAAAATTACATCTATTCACACAGAGTTAAAGTATAAATTTCATGAAGAACGCTGTGCAGTTACTGCTAGTTATAAAAATAATGATTTATGAAACCTTTTTTTCATAAATTTTTGTCTCATTCTGCTTCAGCTGTGAAAAGTTTATGTTCATAAATTACAATAAATGTTAAGATTAGCAACTTGGAATGCATGTGTCTTAGATTATCAATACAATAACTTTATTCTCACATGTAGATAAGGATTTGTTTTTTACACCACTTGAGTGTTGTTTAGGTTACATTTTCATTTAGTCAGTAGAATGGCTGGTACATCCAGGTTTTGAGTCTATTTTGAAAAAAAAAACAAATTAAAAACACATAAACACATACATAAATAATCATATTGAAATCAGTAGATAACGTCTTGAAGTGACTATTTTAGTGGTATTTAATGGCACAAATGTCTTTAGACATGTCATCAGATTGTGATGCAAAAATGACTGAAGGTAATTGCAGCATATACACATCTCAGTTTTTCTTCTCAATGCTATGCACCATTGGCAAGAATCTACACAAAGAGCATTGATTATTTTATTTCATAAATTGTTACAGAAATCAATTAGTGATTAGAAAAATAATTGCCAATTTATTTGTCTCCAATAATAGTTTAGTTGCATGTATTGTAAATCTAAAACAAATTAACATTGCTGTTCCCAAAATTTGTCTACCCTTTGCGCAAGCACAGAATAGCATGTGCTTAATGCAAGGTTTACAAGTTGCCAGTTACTAGCATGCCAGGTGAGGTACTATTGACATTGAGAGGGACTGGCTAGTATCTAGTGTCACATTGCCAATAACAGGCAAGAAAGTTGAGTAATCAGTACACAAGGCTCATAAATAAAGTTATTACTGAATTTGATTTTTTCAATCAAATAGTACATATATAATGCTAATTTTTCATTTTAATTTAAACAAAACCTTGATTACACGTTGACAGTAGACGTGCTAATTCAGCTTGCCAGTGACTGGTGAGTGGTAACTGGCAAAGCATAAACGTTTTCTTGCTAGTAACTGGCAAAGTGTAAACATTTTCTTGCCAGTAACTGACAAAGCTATGGTTTTTGGTTTACTTGTACACTAGTGCTTTTTCCCATCCCATTTTAAGACTGCTGTCTTGCTGTCTGTGCTATGTAAACAGGTTGATGCTTATCGATAATCAGTAATCCATGCCAGTGTTTTCACAAAGGATGATTTTTTACCATTGTGTAATGCTGACTGAAAAAGTTAAAAAAACTGGAAGAGAAAGTCCCTAAACAGGTTATTTGTATAACTGAAAAAGCAACTGCTAAGTTTGTCTGTAGTGTTTGTACAGAGAACATGAAACTACCACAGTAATTGTAATCCATGTAATATTGTCCAACAACTAATAATTCAAAACCGACTAGGTGACTTGTGCGAATACTTTGCACAGTTAGTGGTCAGTTATTTTAATATAATAAAGTGGAAATAAATAAATATAAATATTTGTCAATTCAAAATACTTTATTATAAAAAAAAGTAATAGAATTAGTATTATGTATTGTATTATATAGAATTAGTATTAATGATGTTATGTATATTTTTCCTTTTTTAAAATTAATTTCACAAAACATCTTTAAAAACAATGTTGGAGATTATGACATGATCATCGTTCACTTTTTGCCCATGTAAATCTTCAACACAAACAAGGATATCTTTAAATTTACAGACTCATGAAAAAGCCATGTACGAAAAACATTTATGAAAGTTCATGTAAAAAAATAGAAACTCATAGGCTTCCATCTTTTTAAAATGTAATTTTTTAATGAAAACATTAATTTTAATATATTTACTTATTTTTTTCATTAGAGGGGAGAATAATCTTCAAAATGGCATATCAAACATTAATTTTGATACGGTATTAAGGGAGATATTTCATACCGACAAAAAACACATTTGAGAAATAATATATAGAGATAATTAAGTTATATCAAATGACTTCAAAATATAAACAATACATGATATGAATCATAGCTGCAAAAATTCTCAAGCATAAATTACAATATCATAAAGGGAGTTTAAGTTTAATATTTATAAGAGACATTAATTTAACTCAACAGAAATTATAAAAAAAAATTATACAGCCATATTTAGATACAACAATACTCAATTGTGTAGATATCAGATCTTGAGAAATAAGTAAGAATAATTAAATATTTAAATGTAAACACGCAAGGTCGGCCATAATGCTGTCATGTAGTGTGGAAGGCAGAGTTTGTTGCGCTTTCATCTTGACCCGTTACTAAAAAACACAAAACATACGTGAAATGTCCGAAAGCCAATTTATAATATTAATTTAAATTGCATAACAGTAAAATATATACAAAAAAAAGATATTTTAACAAATTCTGTGATAAACATTTGCTAGCTTTAGTTTTGTTAATTCCGTGTGTGATTCGTACAAATTATTATTAATAATTCATGCTCTCTGAAACTTGAGTCTAAAAAGACGTTAGTTTTAGTTATGTTAATTCCATGTGTGATTTATGTAAATTATTAAGTATTTAAATATATTAGCTTTGGGATCCAATATCCTTATTCCGCATTCATCAGAATAAATAAGCAAACTTACAAATAAAGTGGAGTATAAAACAAACTTTTTATTATGTACTTCAATATAGTGATCTTAGTTTTTGTGAACAATAATATCTGAACTCAATTCTAGTGTTTGTATTTAATTTCTTTTTTGTTTTATTAGCGTAGTCAAATGTTAAATGAAATGCTGGAATCGATATCATTATTGTATAGCTCAGCTGCTTAGAAAACGGCCTGCTAAGAACACCAGTAGGACAGAGAGAAAAAATGTGTGAGTGAGAGGTCAAGTCTCCACTCTCTCACCTCAGTTCTCCTTTTCCTTTACTATCGCTGAGTCACTGATGGATTAATGCTATTTTGTGGGTGGAAGCGGTTGGTTGTATGATTCAACCTACACGAGGGCTTCCCTGGTGGATGAAAATTTTTGAAATAATACCTCAAAAAACTATCACTGTTAGCTGTTTTAAGACTTAGAACTGATATAAAATCTGTGTTGTTGTATAAAATGTGATAAAAATGTGTTTTTTTTTCTAGACAAAAAATCATTTAATTTCTTTAGATGCCTAGTTAAATTTTTTTGCAAAAATGGCTCAATTTACATAATTTTAACATAAATCCAAAAAATTCTATAAGCTTTTAACAAACTAGAAGTAAATTAAAAGATAAAATATTGAAACAGACTTTAAACAAATTTTATAATAGAACTCTGTAAGTTCTTCAATTTTGTGCTTTGTTAACTTTAAATTCCCAGTTATACATACTTTTATTTTTAAAATTACATTAGAAAAGTATTAGTACTAGTAGAGTAGTAAACACATTAGCCTTGTACAAGGTTGTGGGATTGGATCTCCACTGAGATTAGTGGCATTTTTAATGTGAGTAGAAATCAACAAATGTTCCTTTCTTTAAAGGAAAGTAGAGATGGTGGTCCTGTATGGTGTATGTTGTCATGATGTTAAAAAACCTAATCTAGGGATAAAACAAGGAGTAGTGAAATTGTTAGCTAACAACTAACATTGGTAAAATACATTAGTCAGTGAAAACTGATGTAAAATAAACAAACAAAAAGAAAGATATTAGGAAAGTAATAATATTTATTTTTTTTTAAATTGTGTTATTTCTTTCAGTACAATTATTTACAATGACATTAATTTTGTAACAAAAGTTGTACACACGAAAACACGTTTCTTTTCTTTTCCTCTCTTCTCAATTTACTTTTTTATAATTATTATATATAGCTGCAGAAATTCCCTTTGCTTTTCCCTTATTGTTAACGCTGATCCCTTGTCCTCATTACTCTTTTTGGCATAAAGTATAGATATTAAGATAAAAAAGTAATATTTTCTTTGTCAACACACTATGAACATATTGTAAGCAAATCCACTTAAGCGAAACAGTTCTAGAGTCGACAAAGATCTTTCTGCTGTTGCAATTAACACTGGAATAGAAGAATATCAACATAAAATGTCTAATTAATTAACCCTGTTCTCACCCTTAATATAGCATTAGAAAGTACACAAATGTACATACGTACATTTAGACATACAGACAAAATTTCATGTACATACAAAGTTGAGATTGAGATAATGTAACAGGTTTCAGACGCCTCCTTGACCTTTTACCACAATATCCACTTTGAAGCTACCTCTTTATGCTCTTTGAAGTATATCCTCTTTATAGAAATAAAATAGGATCTTTTACAGTATTTTTTTTTCTCTAGAGGAACAGTTATTTTTTTGCCACCCTTTAATCTGTCCTTGTGCTGAGTATTAACAGTTTGTAGACTAAGATTTGCAGACTTTGTGTTACTGGACTGTTACAGGAAACTGGAGGGGAATTCTACTACATGTGTGAGAAATTCTTATGCAAGTCGTTTACTAATTGGCTGGACTATAATAATTATGTATAGTAATCTTGTTATTAAATCCAATAAATTAAAGAAGTTATTTTGGAGATGAACATATGTCATATTTTTATTTGTTGTATATATATATATATATATATATATATATATATATATATATATATATATATATATATACACACACACACACACACACACACACACACACACACACACACACACACACACACACACACACACACACACACACACACACACACACACACACACACACACACACACACACACACACACACACACACACACACACACACACACACACACACACACACACACGTACATACATAATTTTATTTGTTGTACTGTAATTGTAATTGTTGTTTGTAGTGGTGTAGCTTTACAGGAAATAACGAATGAAATTAACATATATGAGGGTGGGGTGAAAAGTTTCCGGTCTGACCAAGAAAAACGATGTTTTTAAATTTTTTTTGTGCTTTATTTCTCAACATAATCTTCATTGAGACTGATACATTTCTGATAACGGTGTTCTAATTTAGTTATACCAGTTTTAAATGTAGATTCGTCAAGCTCCTCAAAATACTGATTTACATTAATCCCAAATCTCTTACCGCCAAGCCATTTCTTTAGGTTAGGAAACAGATAATAGTCGCTGGGGGCTAGGTCTGGAGAGTAGGGAGGATGCGGCATCAATTTGAACTTCAATTCATAGATTTTAGCCATGGCAACACTCGACGAATGCGCTGGTGCGTTATCGTGATGAAACAAAATTTTTTTCCTTCGCCAAATGAGGTTGTTTAATTTGTACCTCCTGCTTCAAACGTTGCAATAACTCTGCGTAGTATTGACCAGTGATAGTTTTACCCTTTTCAAGGTAATCAAGGTATATAATTCCTCTTGCATCCCAAAAAACAGTAGTCATAACCTGTTTGCCGATAAAATTGTTTTTGCCTTCTTTGGAGTTGGTTCCCCTTGTCCAACCCACTGTTCAGACTGTTGTTTATTTTCAGGAGTGTAGTGGTGGACCCAAGTTTCATCAACAGTTATGGATCGACACAAAAATTTGTTTGGATTACACCTATACAGCGCCAAATTGTCGGTAGAAATGTTTTTTCAAAGCAATTTTTGGTCGAGTGTTAGCAAACGCGGCACCCATCTTGCACACAACTTTTCCATGCCCAAATGGTTGAGTAAAATATTTCGCACACGTTCAGCTGACATCCTACAGGTCTCAGCTATATCATGCACTTTCAATCTGCGGTTTTCCAATACTATTTTATGGATTTTGTTGATTATTTCTGGAGTTGTGACCTCAACGGGCCTTTTTGGGCGTGGCTCGTCTGAGGTGCTCACACAACCCATTTTAAATTCAGAAACCCACTGCTTAATAGTTGAATATGATGGGGAGATGGGTCCTAGTGTTGAATCCATCTCTTCTTTTATTTGTTTTGGTGTAAAGCCCTTCAAATAGAAATATTCGATAACAGCACGATTTTCCAATTTTTCCATTTTCACAAAAACATCAGAGGTGTCTCATTCAGTGTGCTCTCAAGCGTAAACTAACGTGGTGATTGGGCTGAAAGTGTACATATAAGCTAGTTAGGGATAGTACTGTACGACGCCACTCTAAAAGTAGACTTAGTGGCGCCATCTCTTGGTCAGGCCGGAAACTTTTCACCCCACCCTCGTACAATTTTAAAACTGATTGTCAAAGAAAATGAAAAAAATTGTATGTTTCATATTTGGTGATTTCGAAAACTGAAAAAAAAACAAAAGTATTGAAGGCATACTCACCTTTTTGCACAAACCTTGTGGTTCTTCAACTGGCTTCTAGTGTTAATAGCATTGGGAAAACACTACATGCTTTACCTTTCTTTTTTGTGCTGGCAATGCCAGTACTTCAACTGGCATGCTATAGTCCAGCCACTTACTAAACAGTCTGCACGAGAATTTCTCACACATATATGAGAACTCCCCTCCAACTCCATTAATACACAGTCTACCAATCTGAATCTACAAACAGTTACTACTTAGCGATAGTGAAGGAAAAGGAGGGAGCTATGCTGAGAGAGTGGGGACTGGACTCTCGCACATTTTTTCTCTGTTGCACTGGTGTTTTTAGTAGGGTGTTTTCTAAGCAGCTGACCTACATTATCTCACAACGTGTAAATTCAGCACAAACATGGGCCTGCTCGCAATGGGTTGTGGTCTATTTGCCGACTGGCGAAAATGCTGAAAAAAATGGCTGCCATTTCAGTTAGAGAACTTGTCAACCTGAATCATTAGCAGACGAGACTCGATCTTGAGGCGATAAAGTAAGTGGTACCAACACATCGCATCTAACATAAGTGTGTGCAACCACATTGCTTTGGTTGGTGGGAAATATTGTATTTCTCATCACACATGAGTTTTATATACCTTCTCTATGAGGAATGTTTTGGCAAAATATTGTTTGCTAAAATGCATCGTAAGTCTTTGCAATTTACGAAGACAGGCCTTGTGAATGGTTATTTGATTTATAATTAGTGTAACATCATACTACATCACAGCGTAACTGAGCAACAGCTCCTTTAATGTTAATTCTGTTTATTCCTTTTTTTCAATGCATTTATAGGTTTTTTTATTAGAAAACTATTTTTACGCTAATAAAAGAAACAATTTAGTTATTTCAACAATAACATTGCTCCCTTAATTATTTTTTAATAATAATTTCTACTATTAGTTCACACTCTCCTACATGTATATATATATATATATATATATATATATATATATATATATATATATATATATATATATATTGTTCAAATTTTCAATCGTTAATAAAATATTTTCTATTCATGCCCTTAAGTTCGAATAATTTTTTTAAAACTTGTAGTGGATGACACTTGAAGTTAACACAATTTTTTCAAATATTAATTCATTATAGTTCTTTTCCAGGCCCAAAATTGATATAAAGTATTTACACTATGCATTACTATACAATTCATCAGAACGCAATGAAACTTTGGGAAATTGTTGATGGCACTCCCGCAAAGGTTTTTAGTATAGTTTCAACCACACGCCATTACAATACTTGCCCAGGCCCAAAATTAATATAAAGTATTTACTTTATGCATTACTATACCATTCATCAGTCACCATGAAACTTTGGAAATTGTTGAGTACACTCCCGCAAAAGCTTCTGCAGAGTTGTTTCAACCACATGCCATTACAATAATTGCCCAGGCTTAAAATTAATATAAATTATTTATTTTCTGCATTATTATACCATTCATCTGATGGCCAAGAAACTTTGGACCGGCGAAAGTAATTGAAACCACTAAATCAATATTTAATAGTTTATCTATGGAACACTTTTTACTGCGTTGTGTTCAAGGTTAATTTGTTAGAAAATAGAAAAAATAATCCAGAAGGTGGTCAATATTAAGTTTAGTTAGGGAATTGAAAAAACCAACCAGACAGAGGTCAAGGTTTATTCATTCAATTCCTACTAGTCCTTCACACTCTTTCCTATATATATTTATTTATTTATATACCTTATTCAAATTTTCAATCATTAATAAAAAAACTTTCTATTCATCCCCATAAGTTCAAATAATTTTTTTTAAAACTTATTGTGGATGACACTTGATGTTTATACAGTTTTTCAAATATTAATATTGCATACCTGTCCAGACAATATGATAAGATTTGATTTAAATAACACTTATGTTCTAAGTAAGTAAATTTCTTAAAAATCCATAACAATATAACAAATGAATTTATGAAGGATTTTTATGAGCACTGTCTTGAAGATTCAGTCCTTTAAATTTTTAATAGTGTTTATTCTCCGCATGTAATCAAAATCAGGCAAAAAAAAACGGTATTTCTTAATTGTTCAAGCTCATAAAATTACAAATTTTGAATGGATATAAAAATATCAAGATTTTATTATTTTAATTTTTGACAGACATCTATATGACTAGACAAAGTATACACACTAACAAAGTACACTTAAAGGCCTCCTGAGCTGTTCTGGCAAAATAAATTATATTTTTTGGCCAACTATTTAAAAAATAAGAATATTTAGATTTCTGATATTTCGTAAATCAAAACATTTCACAATCTTGTCCTCTAATTTTTGAACAAGTAGATAGGGTAAATTACTCCAATTATATAGTCTACTCTTTACTATTTGTTAAGTATATATATATTACTTTGAAACTAAATAGCCTGTGAACAGTCATATTTGAATTATGCCTTCCAGTATTTTTACTTAAAGAATTTTCTATTTGTTTGATTGGTTTATTTTTCATGGTGTTATTTTCATGGTTTTAAAGTTTTTTTATTAACTACTTAATTAAGTAATATTAATATGTGGAACATTAATTTCTTATAATAAGTTATACTTTCTTGCAATCCCTACCAGTAATTTGTTCCATTTAAAACCTTAGTAACTTAAAGAAACTTTATTGGTTAGGTTATGTAGGTAGTTTTTTAAGTCTTCCATTAATTTTTTAATTGTATATTTGGCATATTACTTATAGGCACCGAATTCAAATATTTTCGCTGAAAAAACCTGAAACTAATTAAACAATGTTAGGAACTTTTACGCAATACTATTTTATAGGTTATGGAACACTGTATATTAACATATTAACTTAATATTTTTTAGAAATTTTTGAAAACTTTAGCGTTGCTGGGCGTTTGTAATATTCTATATGACAGAACAGATTAATAAAATCAGCATATTAAAAACTACCAACAGTAATCAAACCAAGCTATAATGAAACTTAACCTAGCATTTTTAACACAAAGTACAAGTAGGCATATTCATTATATTATAATTAAAAACGAATACTAACATAAACTATTTAGTAATAAAATTAAAAAAACAGACAACTTTTTCATCAGTGTCCATAACAATGTTAATCAACTTTCTTAATCTGGTGCATACTAATATAGTTTTATATTTTTTACGAAATACACGATTTTAGTACAAACTTAAATTAATTGGAAGGATTTTTCCAAAATATCGTGGGATTTTCTAAATTTACCCTGAGAGTTGCCAGCCCTTAAACATTTTCAGGAAAACCGCCATTTTCGTACAGTCAGCCTTCTCGTACAACGAAGATTTTCGGCAATTTGTTGCACTCCCGCTCGCAATAAGATAGCTGGTGCATATCCCTCAAAAGATGTCACAAAAGTTTCGTGCACAGATTGGTCAGGTGCAATCTATGGTTATGGATTTTAAATTATCTGTACAGTTGGTATTCTTTTATCAAAATATCTGTGGTCAGTTTGTTAATGTTTGTGTTTGTATTTACAAACATAACACCATGCATGTTGCAGGAAATATGTGAAGTATAGATGATTTAATTAATTTTAGTTT
Organism: Callitettix versicolor; assembly: GCA_022606455.1. Lineage (NCBI taxonomy): Eukaryota > Metazoa > Arthropoda > Insecta > Hemiptera > Cercopidae > Callitettix > Callitettix versicolor. Next base: position 72,265,096 of record CM040188.1, on the reverse strand, counting down.
TTGGTTGGTATTTTAATATATAATATTAACAGCTAAGTAAACTTTTTTTATATGTATCCGGTAAACATTTGTTAGTTTCTAATGTGAGGTCAAGAAATTACATTTTTTTTATTTAATTTTATACTATGGATTTGGTTACGAACATAACCTAGCTTATGAAGATTGAAGGAAAGATGAATCTGAAATAGAACTACAATAATTATTGTGTTCTATTAAACATTTTACTACTAATACTATGGATTTGGTTACGAACATAACCTAGCTTATGAAGATTGAAGGAAAGATGAATCTGAAATAGAACTACAATAATTATTGTGTTCTATTAAACATTTTACCATTTAACTTCAAATTGGTATTTGTGCAGTGTATGTTGTTTTTCTTCATATAGTGATTTTTGAATATTTTTTTTTATTTTATACCTTATTATCTAGTTAACACCTTTCTATCTTATTGTGTTAATTAGATAATAAGGTATAAAATGAAATGTCTGTTGGAGGATATATAAGGTATTCATCTGAGGAAAATAATTTTTTTGGTATTTCTGACATCTTGGGACTTTTGCAAAAGTCATGATTTAAATGATTTTTTTACTTTTATGTGCTGTATCATTTCGTTGAGAGAAATTAACCTGCAGAAGATTAAATTTATTACAATTTTTAGCCATTTATTACGGAACTATATTCTGGCGTACATTGTTACTATCTGCCATGAAACTATTCTGATTTTACTATCTGCCATGACTAGTTACAAATTTAGTACTTTTTAAGAAATACGAGGGCCGTCTTGGTGGCCTAGTTGATAGTGTACTGGGCTTTCACTCCGAGGACCCGGGTTCGATTCCCGGCCAGGGTTTAGCATTTTCATAGGTTATAAATCATCCTATCGTCTGCATTAGCCCAAGTGTGCACAATAGTCGGACGTTAAACACAAAAAAAAAAGAAAAGAAATAAGAGTTGTATACAAAACAAATAAGTTAAAGCAATAAACAGCTAAATCAAGTTTAAAATATATATATATTTATATATATATATGAGCCGCCTCGGTATATGATAGCGTACTAGGCTTTGACCCGAGGACCCGGGTTGTGTCATACGCTATGTGTGCATTAGCCGACAAGTGTGCACAATAGTCGGACGTTAAACATCAAAAAAAAAAAATATATATATATGTGTGTGTGTGTGTATTTTATTATTTATAACACATTTCATTAAACCCCCCCCCACAGTTAAGTCAAGTTAGGTTAACACGAAACAGACGAATTAAGTTAGGTTATCAAGTTTTTTTTAAAATTAGTAACACACATTTCATTAAACACCCAACAGCTAAGTCAAATTAGGTTATTAAGTTCTTTTTTTATTTAAAAAAGAATATATATTTTCATTATTAATAACACACATTTCATTAAACATCGAACAGCTGAGGTTAAATTAGGTTAAATAAGCAATATCCGAATAAAGTTAATATAATTTTTTTGACTTCTGACTAATCTGATATGAAACTGTTAGGTTTTTAAGGTAATTTTTTTAAGTATATATTGTTTTATTATTAATTACACACATTAATTAAATTGTTTTAGGGATGAAAAACATGTTAGCTACTTTCATGTAGTAGTAATTGTTCGATTATAAAGGTAATGTTTTTTTATTTTTTTTTTTAACTTATTATAGTTTTCCACAGGAAAGTCATTGAATATGATGACTTTTATATTTTGTATTTTTACTAATGGGCATGTAATCAAGTGTTTTGGTACAAACATTATGAAAATAGTCAAAAGTATAATATAAAAAGACATATTTTCACCAAAGAGTAGATGTGTAAAAAAAACCGTGCAATTTAGTTACTACATTTGTTATTATTTTTTAACTATGGGCTAAATTATTATGTTTTAATTATTGTAAAACATTGGCTAAAGTTTGTTTGCCCTAACATAAAAATATTGTTTTACAAAAAAATATTACTACATCAATTTTTTCCCCAAGAAATATTTCCACCATTAAATTAACTCAGTTTGTATTAAATTCTTTAAACATATTTATAAAAAAAATCTTAAATAATTTAATGTGGGTCATGATAATATCCACATTTACCGAAATAACTAAACTAAAATATTTTCAGATTAAAAATAAAAACAACTTTGGCTTAACTAACCTGATATTTTTGTCTGGAAAGTAGATATGAAATTTAAAGTAATAAATTAACAATATTTTGATTTTGAGAAGTGCTGCCTACACTAGCTTACTGTCATTTTTTAAACAAATATACTGTTAAAAATATAATAAAATTGTTTTCAAAGTGGAATAACAATATTTTTATAAGTTTTAAAGTATATTGTTTGTAGTATTTGGGCAGATGAACGATTAAAATTATGTTTTATTTGAAATAAGTGTTTTTACTATGTTAATAATCAGATGTACTGTCAGGAAAAATTATTGGCAACATTATTGGTGGTTATAATATTCCTGGACTGATTCCATTGATTAGATAAATAAGTATTTTAACAAAATTGAACAAAGTTCTTATTGCATATGACAACCCAGCTTTGTATTGTTTTGGTAGCCTAACTGTTTATAGACCATGTAATATCATTGATATAGGTCCCTTAAATTTATGATTTAAAAATAAATTTATTTAAGCCTACAGTATTATTTTATTAGTTAAAATACTACCTAGCAATCCTGTGTTTCATATATTAATCCCTAATATATTTAATATATTCCATAATATATTTAACTGATTTGATCTCCTCTTTATTTCAGAAGATGTCATTACTTTAGAAAAAATAAAATATGGACATACAAATACCAAACAAAGTATTGAGATATGAAACTTTTGTCAATGATGTTCTGAAGGAACAGCTAAAAAAAATCGTTTCAAATTTAGATAGAATTAATTCTGAGATTGCTGAATATATACAGCTAAAAAATGTCATACAGACTCTTCAAGATTCCGGTGCAACTGAAGATGTGCTCAAGACTAAAGTGGACATTGGTTGCAACTTCTTCATGCAAGCGAAAATTACTGATCTTACAAAAATATACATGAATGTGGGACTGAATCATTTTGTAGAGTTTACGTTGGATGAAGCAGTGAAAGTTATTGAATTAAGAACTGACATGCTCAACCGTCAAGTAGATATTTTAAGGGAACAAAGTGCAAGTACTAAAGCGCATATTAAATTAGTCTTGCATGGTTTGCAAGAACTGCAAAATATTAAATAATTTTGAATTTCAGCCTAATGTGATATATTTTTATTACATGCAGATTGTAGTAATAAAGTACCAGTACAACCAACTATTCGCTGTACAAATATTGAATACAGTACCTAAATCTCTTTTATCCCATTTTAATTCCTCAGTACCATGTACATGTAGCTAATGTTTAAAAATTTAGAAATACAAGCAGTATTGAAAGGAGTGTTCTTATTTGCTTGTTGAAGCTAAATTAATTCATAAGTTCAATTGTTTTGCCATATGAAGTAATACCAGGAAACTACAGCTTTAGATGGATGAAAGCTTGAAGTTACCCAAATTGGTTTACAATTTCAAATTTGTTGATTGTATACAAATTCTACAAAAGGTAAGAAGGTTCAATAATATTTCATTCTTAAAAAAACCAATACAAGTGAATATTTCATTTTAAACAGTGAATAAATAGTTTTGGAACCCATGAATTTAGGGAGTGGGAGGGAGTTTTGCCCAAGATCTGAAAGGTAATAAGATTGAAATGAGTGATGGTAGTAATATTTTTGTAGAACTAACAGTAACATCCAGATCCTGACAGAGTGTATGCACATAGTCAGAACAGCAATGTAATTAGTGTAATGTATACATCAGTGGTACTGCATAAAATTGTTCATATATGTATTTTATACTGTACTGTATGACCTGTTAAAGTCATACAGTATGTATTGTATAGTAAGTATTCATGAAATATATATTATGAAAAATTTTATGAACTACTTTGAAAAATTTATGAAGCAGTTCTTTTATCATTCATTATAAATATGGTGCTATTTTTTAAAATAAATCCTGTGGTTTAATAAAGCCACCAATTTTAAACCATATATTTTTTTAGTTGAAATTAGGTGACAGTTTTTAAATATGGTAAAATTTTACTGTTTTTTTAAATTATGTTTTTAGTTTAGTTAGGCCTTACTACATGTTTAGATAGGACTGTGTGTGTGTTTCAGTAAATGTCCCTTATGGCAAGACTTTAAATTTTAAGTCCATAGTAAGTCCTGTATTCGTACATAATTCATATATGCTGGGCATTGGATCATTCTATTGTGAATGAAATGGTGATTTCATTTTAAGAGATCAAAGCTGGCCATCCATTTCAAAAAGAACTGAAAACATAAAAGTTATATGACTTAGTTATTTCATCTCCACAATTGTCTGTTTCACTACAAAACTAGTTTTTCCTTGTTAAAGATGTGTTATTTCTTTAAATCTTACACAGTCAGGTGCTTAAAATTTGCATTATATCTGTTGCATAGAATTTGTATTCTTTATTATTTACCTTTTCAAAGTGAAGAATTAAGAATTGGTCATTTCGTAAGTCAAGCCTTATATTCTCTTCCGCATCCAGACATCCAAAATACTAAGGGAAATAACAATTGTGTTATATTTCATTTTATTATGTATACTTATTCTTTGTTTATGAATTATATTCTCTATACCATAGTTATTCTTTGTGTATATACAAACTTAAATATATACTAAATTTAATATTTTTTATCCAGTATGAAATCCTGGCAATCACCTTCAGCTTGCTTGTAGTATGTTGAAAGAAAAACTGCCTTAAAATAATTTTTTTGACTTATTATGTCAAGCAGGAATATGTTATTTTTTCCAGCCAGTAATTTGTTTTGCTGTAAAGTAAAGTTGATCCATGATAACGTCTAACTAAAAAAATAAATGAATAAATAAAATAACTAGTCATTTTGTTTTGACATGGTTGTTAGTTACATAGTTGTTAACACGTACTTTGATTGTTTACTGATTTCCTGCAGTTACCAACAAACTAAAATTAGTGATGATTTGATTTAATAAACAGCATTGCTTGTTACATTAATATTAATTAAGAATCAGTTATTTTTATTCTTACGGCATATTTATACCGAAAAGCATCATCTATATTTCTTAAATTATTGTAAATCTGCATGTACACAAAATTTTAGGTCTTGATATCTGGACTTATAGAAATTTGCTACAAATTGAAAATAAGTTTATTTACACATGTTAATTACAAGTTCGCTATATCTATAGTTAAAATTATTTATTTTTACTAATGCTCTAATTCAAAATTGTCATTATACTTTTAAGTAATTTATATGAATATTTATTTCTATTTAACAATACTGGTCAGAATTTCTATTTAAATTCCAATGTCAGAATGCAAAAAATCAAAACAGTATTAAGCTATATAATAATATTCATTATATGTAATTGTAAAGAAGTTTAAATATTTCATTAAATGGTGTTGTACACAATTTTTTGCTATAATTGATTCAATTTAAATAGAAATAAATAAAAAAAAGAAATAAAAATAAACTAAAATTTTTTTAGTTTGGCTTTGCAGTCTAATAATAAAAATGGTAAAAAGTTATTTTTTTAAACAATTGCTTAGAAATTAGTTTTTTTTATAGTCCTTAGTGTTTATAATCCTTAAAATACAGTATCTAAAGCAGATTGAGGGACTTGTTTTCAAACATTATTAGCTGTTTGTGATTTAACTCATTATATTGATCGTGTGCAAAGAGTTCTTGCATTAACTGCCAGTATTTTTAAAAGCACATATGAAGGCCCACGGGGAAAAACGATCAAGTCCATTTTTCTGCCAAATTGAGATTACAGTGGGAACTGGTAGCTTATTGTAGATAGTATATAACTATGATATCATTCAGGCATGGAACATCATAGTCACTGTATTATAATAGGAAAACAATTGGGGCTAACGGGGAAGAATGATCACAGTCCATATGCCAGCGAGCAAGACAGATCAAAGTCCTATTTGCTCCCCTTTACTCACATCCGATTGTCAGCAGTGCTTGCTTTGTTTTTTGGTTTGTTGAAGTAACATGTATAAAAAACATAACCTCATGTGTATAAGGTAACCTGTTTAAACAATATAGGTGAATTATCGAGTGATTTTAGTGAAACAGACAGTGAAGAAGAGACGAGTATACATAACGATGTGAAAAAAAAAACATGAAGAAATTGAGGTAACTACTGTTGATTTTGAAAGAAATCTGTCTACTCTCTAACACAACCATGTCTGATATGTATATCACTATCGTCAACAAGTGAATTTCATTTCTTTTATTATACATGTATTGTCACACTCAACCTCAGTATTTTAATGTATGATGATAGTGTCTATCAGAAGAGGGCAGATAACATTTGCTCAATGCTTAAACACTTCTTTGGGAAAATTCTTAGCCCAATAATAAACACATTATTCTTTTCTTCTGCGACTCTTGTGCGGGCACAACAAGAATTTCATAGTTATGCGCTTTCTGCACTACACAGAGTTCATACACTGAAACGATTTGCAATCGTAAAAGTAGTTTTTCTTTTAAGAAGCCACTCTTATATGGAGGGGGACAAAGATATAAGTCTCTTGTCAATGCAAAATCTTATACTAAGACACCCAGTGGCTGGAGGGATGTCATCAAAAAGAACAAATTCAAACCATCAATTGTCATCAAACCTTTCATTGTCATCAATTGTGCAACAGACATCAAAATTGAAACTTGGACAGACTTTTTATTTGGGCTTTATATTAAAAAGTGCTCTGTGCCTACACGACCAATTAGTATTTTAAAGGTTGACCAAAAGCGAGTAAGATTCATGCAAGTCAAACTACTTGGGTAGATATTTGAAAGCTTTTTTTGTTAGGAATAACGGCACAGAAATTAAGAAAGTCTAACAAGCAAAATGACCCAAACGTACTGAAAGAACTTTTCAATGGAAAATTGCCCATTAAACCTGCAAAATTAAAGAATCTATTACATTTAAAACAGTTCTTGACCAGTCCTGATTCTCAAGCATTCTACGATTTACTGGTTCCTGCCTTTGGTTTGGACAAAGGAGGCAAAGATGACATCGAGCATCCAGACAACCCACCAATTGATGATGCTTCATAACTGGCAAAAACGATCAAGGTCCTGACATCTTTTTGTTTTGAATTTAACTATTCAGTTTCATCTGTTAAGTGTTGTTTTTTTATTTTTGAATATGTAATGAATGCTGTTTTAAAATGTACAAAGTTTAAAAAAGTTATTTTTACATCAATTTTTAAGTTATTTAATTGACTTGAAACTTAAAAAACTTAATTCTAAAAATTGTGGTTTGCAGGACTATGATCGTTCTTCCCCGTGGCCCTTCATATGTATTATGCTTGTGTGTGAGCCAGAATTTAAAAGATTTTGTACTTGTAATCTGGTTTGGTTCCTTGTGGTTAGAAGGATTACGTTTATCCATTATGAAGCTTATTAACTGCTTTAACCAACTTCTTTCTTCTGATATGTATGGTTTTTGTAGTTTTGTGAGGCAGATTAATTATTACTGCATTATAAATTTTCTCTAAGAATTTTAAATTTGTTCCTGCTGTCCTCCAGACTTCACACACAGGTACACACATTATTTTTGTTATAATATATTGAAGATACAGATTTCCCAAATTGAAAATATTTGCACCCCATGTCCTGTTGGCCATATTCCTTAACAAATTTATTTTAGGTCAAATTTGGTCAGTATGATTTGCTAAATAAGCACTACAGAGTAATTTCTTATCAAATGTTATACGAGGCACTACCCAAAAGTTTAGGAATTTTCCCATAAAAATAAAATAGCTTATCATAACTCCTAGTTTCTGCTGTCTTTCAAAATACATGCTGTCTTCGGCATGGATACAATGATCCTATCCATGCTGATAGGAATAAGAATCATTTTCTTATTCTCCCACTATTCTGAACGTTTGCACCCAGTCTCATGTAGTTGCTTCAAAACTTCACAATAAAACTTCCTATTGACATTTTAACCATTGGGGATAAATAATGCCTTTGATAAAAAAAAAATTATTAACATGGACTTCATGTTGCTGCGAACTTGATGTCATTTTTTTGACTGCTGTGTAGATAGTGACTTCTACTGTGATGACTGCTGCTTAGTTTCAGGATCATAACTATAAACCCATATTATAATTCCATGTGTTCCTGGAGTGTCTGCAAGTGTAAGTGTTCGAAATATGCCCTGTTATTCTGCCTGAATCTCTGCAATTGCGTCAAAACTATGGCCTTTCAATTTCAACTTTATTTTGGGAAACAAACGAAGTTGAATGGGGCAAGATCAGATGAATAGGGTGGGGTATCACTACTGTATTTCTGGAAGCCAAAAAATTCCAAATAACTTAATGATGTGTGCTTAGGAATGTTGTTGTGGAAAACCCAACGCTTATTCTCCCACTATTCTGAACGTTTGCACCCAGTGGTCTCATGTAGTTGCTTCAAAACTTCACAATAAAACTTCCTATTGACATTTTAACCATTGGGGATAAATAATGCCTTTGATAAAAAAAAAAATTATCAACATTGAGTTCATGTTGCTGGGAACTTGACGTCATTTTTTTGACTGCTGCTTAGTTTCAGGATCATAACTATAAACCCATGTTTCATCACCGGTTACGACACTGGAGATGAAGTTGGGGTTATTTCTTGCGCAATTTTCAATTAAGTGAACATCTATGCAATGATCTTTTTGGTTGCTGCTCAGCAGTCTGTATAAATTTTGCAGCAATGCGTCTCTCATACTCAAATTGTCTGACAAGGTGTGTTGCATAAACCTGTACAACAATATTTGCTACTATTGCACAAGCACGATTGTTTGTCTGGATCTGCAACAATAGCCTCTCAAACTTTGGTGATGTTTTTCAGTATTCCGCTTATCAGTGGTTGTTGTGAATGCTCATTATTGGCAGATGTGTGTCCATTCTGAAGCATTTGTACTGTAAAAACGGTTACTTTAACTCATATTATTGTTGCTGAATGCTTTCACAAGCATGTGATGGGTTTCTAAAGCAGTTTTTGTTGAGCTTAAAGCAAAATTTAATGCAGTTTATTCGCTCCTTACAATCTGCTATTTATATAAGTTTAAAAAGTCACTGCAACACTAAAATACTTGTTACACTAACACATGAACCTCAAGAAGGCAATCTCTGACTACACTAATTCACAAAGAGTATTCTTCGCTCACACAACAATAATTTGCAGCAGCAGGTCATACTACAAACAATTCATACATGGAATTAAGATTCTCATAACTTTTGGGTAGCACCTTGTATGATCAGAAATTGTTGATATGTGTTGTATTTCAGAGCTTTTCCAATGGTTTTACATGGGTAAGTAAGATTACTGTATATTAGGTTTTGATTAAACAAAATAGTCCAGGTAGCTATTATATTTATACCTCTTTGAGTTCTTAAGTAGGTTTTACATTCTTGTGTTCTATCCAAATAGTTATATTGTTAGCATAGCTAATAATGTTGACTTTAGGAAATTTTTTTTTTGAAATTTCAGTCATAAAAATGTTTGAACTGTTGGACTCAACACTAAACCTTGTGTTAAACAATTTTTTACTTTTGTTTTACTTGATGAAGTGTTGTTTATCTTAGGATAGTTTTCCTGTTCTGCAAATAACTATAAGTGAATTGCTGCATTCTGTCTCAAAAATCAATCTCAACACATTGCAGTAAAAGATGATACCCAATACCTTATTAAACTTATCACTAAGTTTATCATAATAGTGATTGGACTTATTTTGATTGTATAATCATTAGTAGATTTACTAATAGTAACATTTCTTTTCCCAAAAAAAATCCTAAAAATGATATTTTAGAGTCAGTTTATAGTACAAAATTATAGTAAAAGACACTATTGCTAAGTAAAAGCTTGCATCTATTGCACTATTTTTTTCTGCAGAAACTCCATTGTTTTATGACTATTTTTATAACTATAGATAGATTACAATTTTGTTATGTAGTATGATATCTCTTGTCACTGGCAAGTAAGTACATTGGGATATGTAAAATGAATAGCTGTTAAAAAAAGCATATAGAGTTTTAACCAACTATTTATTTAAAAAATCTCAAAGTTCAATTTAAAAGTACAGCATGAAAAAAGAATTTAAAAATTTGTTATTTGCATTTTCAATATAGTTTTATTGAACAAACCAAAGTGACATTTTTGAATAAGGCCTGGTGGGCACCAAATTAGGAGCGGAGTTGCACTGAATGGAGCAGACTACACATTCAAAACCTAACCTATAATTTTTAATATAAGTGCGGCCACTGAAAGCTTAACAGCTGAGCGATACCAATTGACTGAGCTCAGCTTTGTTATGTTTCAGTGGCTGTACTCACATTAAGAACAATAGGTTAGGCTTTGAATGCATAGTCCTCTCTGATCCGCATTTGATGGCCACTCGGCCTAATGTAGACCAATATTAATCAACTAAAGACCATAATATAAAGTTGAAAACTATTCATATTATGTACAAGCCTTATGAAATTTTGTGACGATATGTTTCTTTGAAACAGTGTTCCTCCACCTTAGAATGAATAAGCCAAAATCAGTTGTTCTAATGTTATTTATTGCCAGTCAATGATTTAATTGCTTTTAATGTGTTGGAATGACATAAAAACGTCCTTTTCAGTTCGTAGTCATGGTGTTCCTGGAGTAATTGACACCTAGGGCATGATTTGAACTGGTACTGCCCTCAAAGAAAAAATACACACATTAAATCACACCAAGGATATTTGTTAACTAAACTTAAATTGGTTTTATGTTCCATTCTATTAAGACAACATTCCATATTCCGCAAGACCAACAAAACTCCTGCAGTCAGTTTAATCTAAATTAAAGTTGAACTGAGGTTATTTAACTACAGCAGAAAATAAAACCACAAAATTATTTTTTGTTTTGGTTATAACTGGGTTAAAAAAAAAATCAGTAACTATGTGAAAAAACCAGAGCAATAATTTTTTTTATAAAAATCTTAATACTTTTAAAAGTCTTATAAATTTATTTAATGAGGGTAAATATTTAATTGGCAACAATGTGTTAAGTAAAAAAAACCTCAAAATTTCGTACAGATAAACATTGTTGATTGATGTTTTCATAACATCGATGTTTTGGAAATCAATGTTGTTATATTGAAAACTGATTTTTTCTACAGGTGGTTAATGCTTGCTCAACTCTTGATTTGATTTTCACATATTATCAGCAGATGTCTCATTTGTCACTATTCTTAAGAATCTTATCATTCAATATGCAAGTATAATTTTACTGTTGCTGTCTAAACAGAAGTAATGGATATTATATATAAGTCATATTATATATAAGGTGTGTTCAGAAAGTAACGAGAATTTTTAAATTTCACAGGCTTGGAGAGTCCGATTGTCAAACATTTTTTTTATTATGTTGGTATACATGCCCTTGAAGTATGATAAAACTGTCAGCTGTTTTCATTGTTGATTTTGTCTGTGAGAGCCACTAAGGTTAAACATGTTTTTATGAGCTCGGCAATTTTCGTTTGTTAAAAGAAATGGATCAAATAATTTGTATCAAATTTTGCATAAAAAATGGAAAAAAGTGCGTGAAATGTTAACGAAGGCCTATGGTGAGTCTGCTATGAGTAAAGCAAGGGTTTACAAGTGGTTTACAAGTGTTTCCAAGAAGGCTGTGAAGATGTTGAAGATGACGAACACCCTGAATCAACAACAGCACATCAACAACCGATGAAAACGTGGAAAAAGAGAAAGAAATGGTTATGAACAATCGCCGAAACACAATTAGAGAGGTCGCTGATGATGTTGGCATATCGATTGGATCATGACATAACATTGTGTCCAATGTGTTGTGTATGAAACGCGTGGCAGCAAAATTCGTTCCAAAATTGTTGAATTTTGAACAAAAACAGCGGCAAATGGAAGTTGCTCAGGAGTTACTAAATGAAGTCAACGATGATGCAGAATTACTGAAACGTATTATAACAGGTGATGAAACATGGGTTTACGGATATGACGTCGAAACTAAGGCTCAGTCATCCCAGTGGAGGCTTTCTGGCTCTCCAAGACCAAAAAAGGCTTGACAAGTGAGGTCGAATGTGAAACTCACTGTGTTCTTCGATACTAATGGCATAGTATATCATGAATTCCTGCCACCAGATGAAACGGTCAATAAGGAGTACTGCCTACAAGTTCAATGCCGTTTGCTTGAAGCAATCCAAAAAAAATGCCTGGCTCTGTGGAAAAATAATTCATGGCTTTGCACCACGATAATGCACCAGCTCATACTTCATTGCTTGTTCATGAATTTTTTATTATTTACAAAAATAAAGAGAACCTTAAATGGCCATCGTTTTACAGCCATAGCACATCATTGAAAGAATTAAGGGCTATCTCAAAGATCAAGTTTGAGAAGTGTTTCGAGGATTGGAAGAAGCGCTGGCACAAGTGCATAACCTCCAATGGGGACTAATTGTGAAGGCGACAACATCAATGTAGAAGAATAAATAAATATTTTGTTCAAAAAATTAAAATTCTGGTTACTTTCTGAACACACCTCGTATAATATCCCCAGTTCCCTTTATACTGCCATTATAGGTCAAAGGTAAAAATGAGTTCGATAGGCTGGACGGATAACAGAGTCAGTATTAGTCCAACTGGGCTCTCTCAAAACAAAATTATTCATTAATTTTTTTTTTTTTTTTTTTTTTTTTAATATTTGATACCTATGTAAGTTCCATAAAAATTAATTTATGGTATTTTATTTTTTCTATTAATATAATTGAATTTGTTTGTCTTAAAACTGTTTTTTTACAAAAAAGAAAATTTGTTGTTTCTATATTTTGAGTAGTGCTAACTGATAAGTTAAATCAAAGATGAAATAAGCATGTGGTTTTTGCAATAACCGCTATCCCTACCTGTATGTGGCACAACCAATGCTTGAGAATATTTGAACTCACCTTAACATTTCAGCTATTAAGAAAGCATTATAAGTCATTAGTCTACTCTTTTACAAGTATGACTATAAATCAGCTTAGAAAATGTCTATCTCTTGATGGGGCTCAGTGTCTTTAAATCTCAAAGCTTTTAGTTTGAGCTGCAGTTACTCCCGTTGCTTTACCCTTACTGTTAATGCTGATTCCTTATCCTCATTAGTCTAACTGGTACGAAGTATTGATAAAAAATAAATAATATTTTTGATATCACATTTTATAAAAGAACAAAATTAATCCACTATTAATTCTTGATGAACATTTACTGTTTGGCTCTAACTTCATTGTTCCTAAAATGTGTTGGAAATGATGCTCAGGACATGTGGCTTACTTGCCCCTTGTTTGTTAGTCATTGGGTTCTGGCCTACTATTTCTAATTTTTATAATATTACTTGTTAGTAATATATTTTTAGTCACTCATCGGTCTACTTGGTCACAAAATCAAAGTTGTTATGCTTATAGTCAAAGGTCTATTTCATAAAACTTATATGCCTGTAAATATTATTAAAAGATTTTTGTTATATTTTTACAAACTAGTAATACAAGTGTTTTGTTTCATAAAATTACAATAATGTGTATTGTATTACAAGTTGTAAATCCAAAACTATCTGTATATTTTAGAAGCTGTTCAATATATACTACTACTGTTTTTGTAAAGCTATTTTCTAGTTTTATTTCTTATAACTATTTCTGAAGGTGAGGCAACATCTTAAACTAAAAAATTTGTCTTATATTCACAATTTACACATATATTTCTCCACTTATGGTTTTGTGGTTCTTGACATATTGTGTCTGGGAGTGGCAATTCTGCTTGCTCAATTTTGGTGGAGCCAAATATTTAGACATATGTATCACATATCATGTATCATGTTTATCATTGACAAGGCTTTCTAATAAGGTAAGTTCTAGGACTAAGTAGTCTATAGGCACTTGAAAAGCACAAGATATACAATAATTAATTATTATTATGGGTTTGGAGCTTGGAATTAGATCTATCAAGATTCAGTGCTACTTAAATGAGAACCTATACAATGTGTCCCACGAAGAGCTTTACGCATTTGATCCTCCATTATTTTCTCATTCCTCTGTAGATCACTTTGAAACCACCCATACCTTTTAAAGAGGGTACCAGAAATAGTATGTGAGAATTTCATCTAGCTGATGTTTGTAGAAACAAAATGGAAGCAAAAATAAAGTTTAAATAAATTCTATCCCTCTTAAAAATCTCACTGTACTGCATTACAGTACTAAGTCAGATTGTTGAACAGCTGTTAAATTACTTCCAGTTTGAAAGGTCTGATTTATGCTATTTAGTTTCATTGCTAAATGAACTAAATTCAGTTGCTAAAGGTAGGTTCATTGCTATTTAGTTTTCTTTGAGTTAGTTTGTATCTAATTAAATTTAAAAAATAAAATTTTGTTCGAAAAAAATTAAAAAATCAGTTTTATACTTTATTTAAACTTAATTTTTTCCGCTATTTTGTTTCTACAAACATCAGCCAGATGCAATTCTCACATACTATTTCTGGTACCTTCTTTAAAAAGTATGTGTAGTTTCCAAATTACCAATGGAGGAATGAGAAAATAATGGAGATCAAATGCGTAAACCTCTTCGTGGGACACACTGTATAGTGAAGCATTAAAAAAAGGTTTTCCAGGTTTGGCGCACTTCTTAACCCTAGAATGGACTGGCTGGATCTGCGAGACCCAAATGTTTTTTAAATTATGTTAGATTCAAGGTCATTGGCATTGCAGACCGTTATATCTCTATGTACCTTCTTAAAAGAGTCTACAGAATGCGCTGCTGTTGCATGTTTGTCAATTCAGCTTTTAGTCATCAGTTGTCATGTGTTTGAATATCTTGTGGGTCTGTCAGACCCAGGACGTCCGCTCATGTTACGTTTCCTGACATAGCAGGATTTGTGCTTTAGGATTTTTTTAAATTTTTACTTTTGTTCATTTTAATACTATTGACAAGTTTAAATAAGTATAAACGCAGTGCTTTTGTTGTTGACAAGAACTTGTCAAAACAGATGCTGCAACCCTACTTGACCATGCGAGCTCAGCAAAACAACCTCCCATGAGAGATTCGGCAGTTAGAAACTAAATTTTCTGGATATGAAGCTCAACCTAAAGAGGACCCTGCTCCAGGAAAGCATGGTAGATGATCCATGTGTAAAGACAGCAAAACAAAATACTTTTGAAAAGAGTGTAAAATTTGGTTGTCTTAACGACAGTGAAATGTTGTGTAGCGATTGCTGGACAACTAGTTATTTGTCCTCTCCAAAAACATATTATTTTTGTATTTTAATTAAATCTTAATATTTATCCTTAAAATCATTCTTTATATACTAGGTAAAATCAAACCTAATCAAAATTTAAAAATTCTTACCTTATTAATGTTATTTTTAAAAAATCATGTAATTTTTTATTAAAAATGTACAAGATTACTTAGTTTTTTTTATACCATTATTTGGGCTCAATATTATTTTGTTAAGATAGTGTCATACTACTAAAAACACTTCTAGGTTTTATATAAAAACATTTTTTGATCAATAAAAGTAATTTGAAATTATTTATAGATTTTTTAATTCTTGGGTCTGTCAGACCCAGCCCGTCCACTTACGTAACTTTTTTTGCCTTTTCATTCTAGGGTTAAAAACACTTTTCCTTTAACAATTGAATCAAAAAATACAATTTGTTTGAAAGGAAAAACTTTCAAGTTCCATTGCTAAATTTCTTCCAAGTAAATTTAATAAATTCTCAGAATCTGACATCAGTCCTAGTAGTAGGACACTCAACAACATAAATATTAATTATATATATATATATATATATATATATATATATATATATATATATATATTTAATCCAAAATGTTGACATGGTAAAATACACTATAATACCATAGTAAACCATACAGAGAAATAGAGATATTTGTGTGTAGGAAAGGAACTTACAACTAACTTAGAGTAAATATGAAAAGACTTACAATTATATAAAAGAATAGCCATTTGTAGTCCAGTGTAAAAGTACAAATATAAAATGTTTAACATCATTAAATTTGTTGTCAGCAAGAATATATATCACTTAAAATTAATACAACTTTGGTGTTAAAAAAAAATAATTTTATGACAAAAGTAACATATTAAATGAAAAGTTCATTAAATAGATTTTATTATAAGTTTGTAATTACACTATAGATTTATTAATCCTTTTTTAAAGTTTATTGTTCCTTTAAAGAATTAGAATTACTTAATATTTTGAGATCTTTAGAGAGAATGTTATATACGAGGATTGCTGTAATATAACTAATTTTATTATCAACAGTTTTACATATTTGAGGTAGTACCATACCTGTATTTCTGGTTATAATACTTAACTTAGTGTACTTATTTTTCATTTCATCATAATGAAAAGAAACAGATTCAAGTGCAAAAAGTTGATCAGTATTAAGAAACCTTTTATCATTTACAAATTGATTGTTAAACAATTCTGATTGAAAATTTTGCAATATACAGTATTTCTACATAATGGCAAACAGCCACCTCATGTAGTAATATCACTGTTTAATAGACTATGAAAGAAGGCATAGTAAATCATTAAAATAGTTTCAGGTAACATAATTTTAACCATTTTACAAAATATAAATATTAAATTTTTAGTTTTATTCACTAAGTATTGATTATGAAGTTTCCATTTCATCCTATAATCAAAATAAATACCAGGATATTTGTATGATTCAATATATATATATATATATATATATTATTATTATCTGCGCATAGACCGTGTTGGATCACGCAAAGAACTCCGACTCATGTCTTGTTCCTTCTAATCCCCCATACCTCCCTCATCCTGTCCCCATGGATCCTCTTCCGCTCCTCCGTCCCTTTTACCCCTGCTCTCTTTGGGATTTAATTTTCTGAGACCTTCCAAACGAGCATCTTTCTCCTGTATGCGTGTCTATCTTCAACATCTGTTGAGTCTATTCCTGCGTCATGTAGGTCTATTCTGACTTGTGCGATCCACGACGTTGTTGATTTGACACCTTGTATATACTTAAGGATTCTGTTGGCAAGTCTCGTTGTTGGGCGTCTACTGATGTGTCCATAGAACCGAAGCCTCCTTCTTCTGATATCTGCTGCCAGGTTCGATATCTTCTCTGTGGTCTTCCGGGAGTGCTCCCTGTATCCATCTTCTGTTAATCTCAGGCCAAGGATCTTCCTCAAGATTTTGCTTTCTTCCTTCAAAATACCCTCCATGGTAGCTTTTGTGTGGAGTGCTAGCGTCTCGCTTGCATATAATACCTCCGGTTTTATGACTGTGTTGTAGTGATTTTTGTGTGCATCGACATACATCTCTTATTGTAGATATCAGTGTTATACCAAGAGCCCTCTTCATTCTCAGTAGCCGAACCTTTTGCGCAGCCTTCTCGCCACCTGTGGGTTCAAGAATTTCTCCCAGATATTTGAAGTGCTTGACTCTGTTTATCTTACCATATTTTGTGTTTAGTTCTTGAATATTTAATTTTGTACAGAAGAATTCGGTTTTTTTAAACGAGATCTGTAGACCGACCCTCTCTGCACATTCCTTTAGGACTTCTATCTGTTTAATCGCTGTTGTTTCATTATCTGTAAGTATGGCCAGGTCATCTGCAAAAGCTAGGCACGCAATTTCTGTGTTGTCCTTAGGTCTTCCAAGTCAAACTGGTTTCCAGTGCCCTTCAATTTTTAATTCTTTCTTCCATTCCCTGATGACTTTGTCCAACACCAGATTGAAAAGGAGAGGCGAGAGTCCATCTACTTGGCGAATTCCAGTTGTGATCAGGAAGGGTTTGGAAATTTCCCCCATAAATTTCACCTTAGCGATTGTGCCTGTCAGTGTTTGTTTGACATTCTGTTCATAATGTTGTGTGATAGATAATTTAAGAAATACTATTGAAAATGGTTTTGTGTGTTACTAGCCTTGAAGAAATGCACCTTTGATAGTGAAGAAATAATTCTGAAACCAAAATTCGTTATAATACATAAAAAAACATGAGTTTTTAGTGGAACTAAAAAAATATTTTTTCTTAACCCTTTTTTCAATTATCTATTACATACTTTTTGATTTTTTTTCTAAAGTTATATACTGTATGCTAGTTAAATTAATGAGGGTGATGGATCAGAGTTAATAGTAAGAGTAAAGAAATGGCAATAACTACTTTTTGAAAACCATGACTTTGAGGTGAACATGTCACAGAAGCAGCAGATTGACTAGTGCTTTATATATCCACATCACCAGGCCCTTATAACTAATATCATCGTGGAAGGCTACTACACCAAGCAAACCTGTTATTGTTCAATAACTTTTTGAAAAATCTCAGCAATTTATACCGAAAGACATTTTTGCACAATGAAAGTGAATTTTATGAGTCTATAAGGGCTTGTAGTCTGTACTGTAGGCTTGTAGTCTATATGGTTTCGTAGATGCTTAAATAGACAAACTTAAGAATTTACCAAGCAACTTAAATTTTGTTATTCCTTATGAAGATCCATTAAATGTAAGTCTGACAAACATATGCTGGTCCTTTCTTTTCAACAAGTTGATGACCATGATAACCTTAACGGTTTTTCGCCGGGAAAAAAAATTCAACAAGCAAAAAAATTTATATATTTTTAGAACATGAGAAGGTATATTTTTCTAAGGAAAAGCTAAACAAAGGTCCAATTATTATTAGTCACCACAAATTAAAAAACTGATATTTTTTAAAGTGAGATTACTGCTATTCCCATTTTGAACTTGTTAACTCATTTTCTATTTTAATTCAAAATTGCATTGCCTTTTTTTTAAAATATCTTGGCTTGACATTTTCTTTTAATTAAATGAAACCATATCAGTTTCCTAATATACTTAATTGTTAGTATACTAGGAAAAACCTCTGCCCATATAAATATCTGTTTATTTAGATTCAATTATTTAACCTGTTACTTAAACAGTAGAAATTAGTACTGTATAAGAACTTAATTACTCATATTTATAATTTTGATTTTATTCAACAGATGTTATGAAAATTATATTTTTTTTATAATGGAAGTCATTATTATAACCAAATTAATTATTATTTACAGTGATCATTACCATTAATTTCTTATGGAAACAAAAGTTTGACCTTTATAGCCCTTTCTAATAGCTTAGTTAAAAAACATGTACAGTTTTCCTTCAAGTCAAAGACGAAGATCCATTAAAATAAGCTTTAAAACATCTTTGTACAACATAACAGTCATTGAAAATATTGTATCCAAATTTGGTCTTGAGGAATTATCATACATATGCTGAATTTTGTTAGTGATTGGATTTACTGAAAGAATTACATTTTTGTAACAATTACTTATAGGCAATATTTTCAAATAATCTCTGTCCATTAAAGGATAATCCCTTTATAATTAGGCCTACATACAAACTTTCTAATGAATTCAATATATTTTACTTTTTTCTTAATTAACCAATTAATTGGTTCTATTTGCCAATAGAACCAATTAATTAGTTCTCATTATTATTTGAGTATAGTATTAAATTATTTGGAAGCATTTTGTAGTTATTAATCTTTTTACAGCTTAAATAATTCTCAATTTATTACAGCTCCTGTATACCTGCCTCAAAAGAAATAATTTTATGTTGTAACATTGTAACATTTTTTGTTGTCAAAGACAGTGAGAATGTCCATTTCTTTAGAAAGAAGTACCTGCTATAATCTTTTCTTATGCTGGGTTTCCAAGATTTGAAAAGATAAACTTTTCACTTTTGTCTTCATTAACATTTAATAGGTAAATGAAAATTTAAATGTCAATGAATGAACACATTTCTTTTTTGATGACTCTGCAAAATGACTTGAATGTAAAAATGAGCTTAGACCAAAAGCCAAAACGTGTTAAAGTTTAATTTCTCAGGCTATCAATCTTGGTTGAATACAGGTAGACAACTCAAAATAACTGATGTTAATTTGTAAATAATACACTGATGCCATCCATAACACTGATATCGAAACTAATGCAGAATATTTGATAAACAGTTCTGAAGCAGACTATCCATCTTGGTTGACTAGACGTAAACAACTTAAAATACCTGGTGGTAATTCATAATCAAGACACTGATGCAGACCATAACACTGATATCGAAATTAATGTAGAATATTTGGCAAACAGTTCTGAAGCAGACTATCCATCTTGGTTGACTAGAGGTAGACAACTTAAAATACCTGGTGGTAATTCATAATCAAGACACTGATGCAGACCATAACACTGATTTGAAGCTAATTCTGAATAGTTGGCAAACAGTTCTGAGGCAGGATGTCCATTTGGTTGACTAGAGATAGACAACTTAAAATATCTTATGTTAATTCATAAGTAATACACTGATGCAGACCATAGCACTGATTATAAAGCTAATTCTGAATAGTTGGCAAACAGTTCTGAGGCAAGATGTCCATTTGGTTGACTAGAAGTAGACAACTTAAAATACCTCATATTAATTCATAAGTAATACACTGATGCAGACCATAACACTGATTTTGAAGCTAATTCTGAATAGTTGGCAAACAGTTCAGAGGCAGGAAGTCCATTTGGTTGACTAGATGTAGACAACTCAAAATACCTGATGTTAATTCATAATCAATACACTAATGCAGCCCATAGCACTGATATCGAAGCTAATGCAGAATAGTTGGCAAAGAGTTCTGAGGCAGGATGTCCATTTGGTTGACTAGAGGTAGACAACTTTAAATATCTGATGTTAATTAATAAGTAATACACTGATGCAGACCATAACACTGATTTTGAAGCTAATTCTGAATAGTTGGCAAACAGTTCTGAGGCAAGATGTCCATTTGGTTGACTAGAAGTAGACAACTTAAAATACCTGATGGCAATTCATAATCAATACACTAATGCTGCCCATAGCACTGATATTGAAGCTAATTCAGATTAGTTGGCAAAGAGTTCTGAGGCAGGCTATCCATCTCGGTTGACTAGAGGTAGACAACTTAAAATACCTGGTGGTAATTCATAAACACACTGATGCAGACCATAACACTGATTTTGAAGCTAATTCTGAATAGTTGGCAAACAGTTCAGAGGCAGGAAGTCCATTTGGTTGACTAGAGGTAGACAACTCAAAATACCTGATGTTAATTCATAATCAATACACTAACGCAGCCCATAGCACTGATATCGAAGCTAATGCAGAATAGTTGGCAAAGAGTTCTGAGGCAGGATGTCCATTTGGTTGACTAGAGGTAGACAATTTTAAATATCTGATGTTAATTAATAAGTAATACACTGATGCAGACCATAACACTGATTTTGAAGCTAATTCTGAATAGTTGGCAAACAGTTCTGACGCAGGATGTCCATTTGGTTGACTAGAAGTAGACAACTTAAAATATCTGATGTTAATTCATAAGTAATACACTGATGCAGACCATAACACTGATTTTGAAGCTAATTCTGAATAGTTGGCAAACAGTTCTGAGGCAAGATGTCCATTTGGTTGACTAGAAGTAGACAACTTAAAATATCTGATGTTAATTCATAAGTAATACACTGATGCAGACCATAACACTGATTTTGAAGCTAATTCTGAATAGTTGGCAAAGAGTTCTGAGGCAGGATGTCCATTTGGTTGACTAGAAGTAGACAACTTAAAATATCTGATGTTAATTCATAAGTAATACACTGATGCAGACCATAACACTGATTTTGAAGCTAATTCTGAATAGTTGGCAAACAGTTCTGAGGCAAGATGTCCATTTGGTTGACTAGAAGTAGAAAACTTAAAATACCTGATGGCAATTCATAATCAATACACTAATGCTGCCCATAGCACTGATATTGAAGCTAATGCAGATTAGTTGGCAAAGAGTTCTGAGGCAGGCTATCCATCTCGGTTGACTAGAGGTAGACAACTTAAAATACCTGGTGGTAATTCATAAACACACTGATGCAGACCATAACACTGATTTCGAAACTAATTCTGAATAGTTGGCAAACAGTTCTGAGGCAAGATGTCCATTTGGTTGACTAGAGGTAGACAACTCAAAATACCTGATGTTAATTCATAATCAATACACTAATGCAGACCATAACACTGATTTTGAAGCTAATTCTGAATAGTAGGCAAACAGTTCTGAGGCAGGAAGTCCATTTGGTTGACTAGAAGTAGATAACTTAAAATATTTTATGTTAATTCATAATCAATACACTAATGCTGCCCATAGCACTGATATTGAAGCTAATTCAGATTAGTTGGCAAAGAGTTCTGAGGCAGGCTATCCATCTCGGTTGACTAGAGGTAGACAACTTAAAATACCTGGTGGTAATTCATAAACACACTAATGCAGACCATAACACTGATTTTGAAGCTAATTCTGAATAGTTGGCAAACAGTTCTGAGGCAGGATGTCCATTTGGTTGACTAGAAGTAGATAACTTAAAATATTTTATGTTAATTCATAAGTAATACACTGATGCAGACCATAGCACTGATATTGAAGCTAATTCTGAATAGTAGGCAAACACTTCTGAGGCAGGATGTCCATTTGGTTGACTAGAGGTAGACAACTCAAAATACCTGATGTTAATTCATAATCAATACACTAATGCAGACCATAACACTGATTTTGAAGCTAATGCAGAATAGTTGGCAAACAGTTCTGAGGCAGGCTATCCATCTCGGTTGACTAGAGGTAGACAACTTAAAATACCTGGTGGTAATTCATAAACACACTGATGCAGACCATAACACTGATTTTGAAGCTAATTCTGAATAGTAGGCAAACAGTGTTGAGGCAGGATGTCCATTTAGTTTACTAGAGGTAGACAACTCAAAATATCTGATGTTAATTCATAATAAATACACTAATGCAGCCCATAGCACTGATTTTGAAGCTAATGCAGAATAGTTGGCAAACAGTTCTGAGGCAGGCTATCCATCTCGGTTGACTAGAGGTAGACAACTTAAAATACCTGGTGGTAATTCATAAACACACTGATGCAGACCATAACACTGATTTCGAAACTAATTCTGAATAGTTGGCAAACAGTTCTGAGGCAAGATGTCCATTTGGTTGACTAGAGGTAGACATCTCAAAATACCGGATTTTAATTCATAATCAATACACTAATGCAGAATAGTTGGCAAACAGTTCTGAGGCAGGCTATCCATCTCGGTTGACTAGAGGTAGACAACTTAAAATACCTGGTGATAATTCATAAACACACTGATGCAGACCATAGCACTGATTTTGAAGCTTATTCTGAATAGTAGGCAAACAGTTCTGAGGCAGGCTATCCATCTCGGTTGACTAGAGGTAGACAACTTAAAATACCTGGTGGTAATTCATAAACACACTGATGCAGACCATAACACTGATTTCGAAACTAATTCTGAATAGTTGGCAAACAGTTCTGAGGCAAGATGTCCATTTGGTTGACTAGAGGTAGACATCTCAAAATACCGGATTTTAATTCATAATCAATACACTAATGCAGAATAGTTGGCAAACAGTTCTGAGGCAGGCTATCCATCTCGGTTGACTAGAGGTAGACAACTTAAAATACCTGGTGATAATTCATAAACACACTGATGCAGACCATAGCACTGATTTTGAAGCTTATTCTGAATAGTAGGCAAACAGTTCTGAGGCAGGATGTCCATTTGGTTGACTAGAGGTAGACAACTTAAAATATCTGATGTTAATTCATAAGTAATACACTGATGCAGACCATAACACTGATTTTGAAGCTAATTCTGAATAGTTGGCAAACAGTTCTGAGGCAGGATGTCCATTTGGTTGACTAGAGGTAGACAACTTAAAATATCTGATGTTAATTCATAAGTAATACACTAATGCAGACCATAACACTGATTTTGAAGCTAATTCTGAATAGTTGGCAAAGAGTTCTGAGGCAGGCTATCCATCTAGGTTGACTAGAGGTAGACAACTTAAAATACCTGGTGATAATTCATAAACACACTGATGCAGACCATAGCACTGATTTTGAAGCTTATTCTGAATAGTAGGCAAACAGTTCTGAGGCAGGATGTCCATTTGGTTGACTAGAGGTAGACAACTTAAAATATCTGATGTTAATTCATAAGTAATACACTAATGCAGACCATAACACTGATTTTGAAGCTAATTCTGAATAGTTGGCAAACAGTTCTGAGGCAAGATGTCCATTTGGTTGACTAGAGGTAGACAACTTAAAATATCTGATGTTAATTCATAAGTAATACACTAATGCAGACCATAACACTGATTTTGAAGCTAATTCTGAATAGTAGGCAAACACTTCTGAGGCAAGATGTCCATTTGGTTGACTAGAGGTAGACAACTTAAAATATCTGATGTTAATTCATAAGTAATACACTAATGCAGACCATAACACTGATTTTGAAGCTAATTCTGAATAGTTGGCAAACAGTTCTGAGGCAAGATGTCCATTTGGTTGACTAGAGGTAGACAACTTAAAATATCTGATGTTAATTCATAAGTAATACACTAATGCAGACCATAACACTGATTTTGAAGCTAATTCTGAATAGTTGGCAAACAGTTCTGAGGCAGGATGTCCATTTGGTTGACTAGAGGTAGACAACTCAAAATACCTGATGTTAATTCATAATCAATACACTAATGCAGACCATAGCACTGATATCGAAGCTAATGCAGAATATTTGGCAAAGAGTTCTGAGACAGGATGTCCATTTGGTTGACTAGAGGTAGACAACTTAAAATACCTGGTGGTAATTCACAATCAAGACACTGATGCAGACTATAACACTGATATCAAAATTAATGTAGAATATTTTGCAAACAGTTCTTAAGCAGACTATCCATCTTGTTTGACTAGAGGTAGACAACTTAAAATACCTGGTGGTAATTCATAAATATACTGATGCAGTCTAGCACTGATTTCGAAGCTAACTCTGAAAAGTTGGCAAATAGTTCTGAGGCAGGATGTCCATTTAGTTTACTAGAGGTAGACAACTCAAAATACCTGATGTTAATTCATAATTAATACACTGATGCAGACCATAAAACTGATTTCGAAGCTAATTCTGAATAGTTGGCAAACAGTTCTGAGGCAGGATGTCCATTTGGTTGACTAGAGGTAGACAACTTAAAATACTTGATGTTAATTCATAATCAAGACACTGATGCAGACCATAACACTTTTTTCGAAGTTAACTCTGAATAGTTCGCAAACAGTTCTGAGGCAGTATGTCCACTTGGCGTTAATCACCTAGGTACTGGAATTGTGGGTTTTCTGTGCACGATAAAACATTTTCTGCCTCATTCGATGTTCCTTGTATTAGCTTATACCTAACTGAGAGAGCTTTTCAGTTGAAACTTGGTGAGGCTAGTGTGGCATTCTATTTCTGTAGGAGTAGTGACCGAACCAGTTCTTGGTCCTTTACTATACAATACGAGGGCTATTCAGAAAGTAGATTACGTTTTTGGATTAAAAAAAAACTAAGTACAGGAAAAAAAATTTATTATATACATTTGAAAGAGGAACTAAAATACTATTTTTCGACATAATCGCCAAACAAATTTAAACATTTGTCATATCGGTGAACTAGCTTTGAAATTCCCGTGTCGTAGAATTCCGCCGCCTGTGAATGAGGTGCGATCAGTTATAAGGTTTTTGTTAGCAAAAAACCATAAACCGATTGAAATTTATCTGCAAGTTTGTGAAGTTTACGGAAACAACGTAATCAGTGAAGGTGGAGTTCGCCAATGGTGCATTAGATTTAAAAATGGACGAAGTAATGTTCATGACGAAGAGAAGAGTGGCAGACCGAGCATTGTGAGTGATGAGCTGGTTGCAAATGTCAATGAAAAATTCGTGAAAACCGCCGTTTCACAATAACCGAACTTTCACTTTGTTTCCCACAAGTTTCGCGAACATTGTTGTACGAAATTGTCACCAAAAAGTTAGGATACCATAAGTTTTGTGCCAGATGGGTGCCAAAGTTCCTGACAGAACAGCACAAGGGTCAGCGTATGGCTGCATCGTTGTCATTTCTGGACGCTTACGACAAAGATGGTGAATCATTTCTTGATCGCATCGTAACGGGAGATGAGACTTGGGTTAAGCACGTTACCTGTGAGACAAAACTACAGTCTATGGAGTGGGGCACACAAATTCCCCAAAAACCGAGGAAATGTTTGCAAACCCTGTCAGCAAGGAAGATCATGGCGACCGTTTTTGGGACAGGAAAGGTATTCTTCTGGTTGACTTCCTAGAACGTGGAGCAACCATAAACTCAGAAAGGTATTGCCAAACATTACGAAACTTAAGACGAGCTATCCAGAACAAGCGGAGAGGAAAACTGAGTGCAAAAGTGTTGTTTTTGCACGACAATGCCCGCCCTCACACGGCAAATCGAACAAAAGACGTCTTGACGGCCTTCAAGTGGGAGATTTTCCTCATCCACCCTACAGTCCGGACCTGGCACCTAGTGATTTCCACTTATTCCCGAAGATGAAGACTTGGCTTGCAACACAGCGCTTCGATGACGACGCAGATCTCCGCGCGGGCGTGACTGACTGGCTGGCGTCACAGGCGGCGGAATTCTACGACACGGGAATTTCAAAGCTAGTTCACCGATATGACAAATGTCTAAATTTGTTTGGCGATTATGTCGAAAAATAGTATTTTAGTTCCTCTTTCAAATGTATATAATAAAATTTTTTTCCTGTACTTAGTTTCTTTTTTATCCAAAAACGTAATCTACTTTCTGAATAGCCCTCGTATATATGATGTACAATATGTCACAGCTACCAGACATCATGGTTACTATGTTTTTGGATGATGTGTTTTCCTTTCATGTAGAAGAGACTTAGATGTGGAAAGTGGATAAGTGCAAGGACAGTTTGGTATCACTAATGCCTGATTATTAAGGTGGCGTATAAGGGCTGGTGCTCTCAAATCGCATCATATAACCTCTTCAGAGGGGCCTTTATGCTTTAGGTAGGTTAGGTGATAATATTCTTCCCAATCCACAAGTGAAGTATCTGGAATTTTACTTTGACCGTCAGCATACATGAAATGATCACACGAAAAATTAAAGGATTGCTCTTAACAGTTGTTTCAGTAACCTCCTCTGGCTCATGGGTAGACAATCTTCCTTTTTACTTAACATCAACTGTAGTTTTATTGTTACGTTCTTAAACCTACATGGACTTATGTCATTGAACTTTGGACTATTGCAAGCAACATCTAACATCCAACTCACTGAGGGTCCAAAATAACTTTTTAATTCCCTGGTATTCTTGTAACTCAGAGATCTGCGAGTGACAAATGCCAGTAATCCAGAAATAAATTGTAAATTTTAAAAGGAATTATAAGAAATATCTAGGAGCACCCAAACCTTCTTGGCAACGTGTTGCTGACGACATATGCTGTCAGAAGACTGAAGCTGGTGGACGTGTTGTCTGAGTACTGAAGCAGACTGTTGTCATGTTTAGTTGGGGAGCGTAGAACGGTCTTTTAACTCCATCAAATCCTTTGCACTAATCTAATTATAGTTTTCTTGACTGATTATAAATGTAAAAAAGTAATACAGTAATAATAAAAAAATCCTAGGGATTGGCAAATGCAGGAAAGGTCTCTTGGCTGATATGCCAAGGAGAAAACAGTCGCTCCAATAATGTGAACAAATGGCAAACATAACACAAATTTTCCAAAGAGTAATGAAATATTTTTCTCCAAAATATGGTTCAAAAGTTACAAAAAAAATCTCACCAGACTTTGCTTGGTTTAGTCATATCTAAAAATTCATGATCAAGTCAGAAGGCAAATAAATGAAATTTACTGCTTGAAATTTAGGGCCTAATTGGAAAAACATTACCGCACGTTAATCAGTGTTTATTTTTATTTTTACTCATGACCAAAAATTTATTTTCACCCAATTGAGTTGGATTCTTCATGTAGGTGGTGTTTTTAATCAATTTCGAGGGCAAATGATGAAGGAAATGTTCACGTAGTATGTAGGGTACACTAGATCTAAATGTAATCAATCTAAATGTAATCAAAATCGATGAATTGCTTAGTCTCCAGTGATGCCTGTGAGTGCACATAACACAGCAAAAACCATTTTTTCTGAAGACTCGAATTATTTACTCTTTTAAAAGACCTGTTTTTATGGATCTTTAAAAATTGTGTGGGTTCTTTGACCAAACATAGCTTCAAAACATTTTTTCATGTGCTCCAGTATATTTAATATCATAAAGAAGATAGATAAATAATATCTTATTAAAATGCCACTTTGTAACTATCAAGATTGTTATGCGTCAAGAGTAAGTGGACCATGGGGAATATTGTCTTGCAATTACAATCAAAGATAGACCTATAGACTCCCGGCAGACTATTAAGTGGTTAATTGACCGTTTAAATAATAGATGATTGCAAGTTTAGTCGACCAGGAAATACCTCTGCCTTTACCAATAAAGTAAAGCATTTAGTAATTTGCTCATAAATGACTAATTTTCTTTTGGGTTTTAACATTCAACATTCTAACATCCAAATAAGTTGTAAAGAAGTTTAAATAAAACATAATAGCCTATATCTTTACATAAATGAACGACCAATGAGAACGCGGGATCAACGTTAACAATAGACTATAGGTGATATGTAGGTTATGTATTGTAACTGACAAAGTATGGACGTTAAGAAAAAATATCCCAAAAATTCTGGTTTTAAAAATATCGACAAAACCCAAAGAATAGGTCTAATTTCTCTCAATCGGTTCATATGAGTATAGGTCCTATTAAATTTTAAATAAAAAAGATATTTAACCTACAATGCAAGTGTAATTTTGAAAAAAAAACGAATCTCCACGGAAGCCTCGGTTTATTTGTGTTTTCTGATTTACTCATAATCGAATATGAGTAATATAATGTATAATAATAATAATAAAGTAAGTGTAGAAATATTTTATTTCATATTTACTGACTTGAGTTATAAATATTTATAGGCCTACATACCAAAAATCTCATGAAAATATTTTGCAGCTGTACTGTTTTCTAAAAACTCTTCTTTGTCGAAAGAAAAAAACATTAAACGATAAAAAAGTGAATTTTGTGAAAATAGGTCAGCCTATACGATTTTAATCAAAAATATGATCTCAAAAAACGATTTCACCTCCATCCTAAATCCATTAAGAAAGTATCAGTTTCAAATAATTGATATTTACACTTCCAAAGGTATTTATATTTCCAATGTAGCCTGTATTGTGAAAAGAGTTTCTTTAGTTATTTCGATTTAAGCCTACTTTTCAATTATATACTTTCTTTAATTTCACGTCTGATGTAAAGACTTCAGTTAAGATTTTGTAAGTACTGTAATATGTTTAATGTTTTAGTAAATTCTGGTGAATCGATTTTGAAAAGTTGAGATTTTTTTTTAGCTTCTAAGCAATTGTTTTAGGGAAAAAGCAACACAGTTTTGTGTTGTGTGTGTGCGCGCGCGCGCATTTGTTTTGATTTTAATCTCTCAACGACGGTACAGTTTATTTTGAGTTTTTTCGATTAATTTCAAAATATAATTTCAAAATTTCCATAGGCTACTGTCTTCAGTCATACATCTTCATGTATGAACAAAATTTGAATAGAATCCGAAGAATCGATTTTGATAAATTAGCCTGTTTTTTACCTTCTTTCGTATTTCCCAAACTAGGTTTTTGGGGATATAAAGATCCAACGGTTTGTTTGGATTTACGTTTACAGCTGATATTTTTTAAATAGATTTTTACAACGTTTTTGATCGAAAAGGGCTTCAAAAACTTCTGATTAAATGAAAAATTGCTGTCGAGATATCTAGGACAAACTAAATCTAAATGCAAGATTTAATCGAAATCAATCAGTTAGTCTCCAATGATGAGCGTGAGTGTGCGCGCGTGCGTGACACACACCTTTGGAGACCACAAACCACTTTTTCTGGGGACTCGAACCTAAAAACGGATAAGATACGTTAAAATCGTAAGTTATAGATTTTCTAGTGATCACCAAACTTAGTTAACGGGTCTTATAGTGAGTAATTAAAAAATAGGTTTAAATACTCTGCTTATTTGAACTGAATATCGGAGCAATCACGGATACACGAAGAAATAAAGGTCCCACTGCAAGGAAGCCGAAGCCAAACAATACGACGTGCATGTTCTTCCCACTTCGTCAGCAGTTTAATTGTCTTCACTGGAAGCAATAAGACAGTGCTGTCTGACCAGTGACCACTGATTGATCACTTTTCAAGGCTTACATCCTCAGCTTGACTCGATTTAATTAAACACGCTGCACTAATTGAGTCTTAATCTCTCTGAGGCAATTTAACAACCATTTAGAGTTCGTGTTCTCTATTCCTTGCCTTTCATTTCCATGGTGGAATTACACAGCTTACTCTGCATGTGCTAACTAATCGTATATCAGCTTTGTTAAATTAGTACATAAATTGCAAAAAATACTTTTAAATATTATAATTTATGCGGATTTTAACGCTGTTTATGATTACTGAAACAGATTTTTTTAAGTTTGAAGAAAATCTGAAAAATGAATACACTAAACTTGTTGTCATGTATATTCGTAAATGAATAATTTCATTAAATATTGAAATCAAAAGTAATCATGGTTCTAAAAGAAACAAACAAACATAATATCGGTTAGGTTTATATTCGCTATATTCTCGAACCATAAATTTTCATTAGGCCTACATTGTTTTAGTGATAAGACGAACATTTGATGAAATTCTAAAGAATAGATTGTAAGAAATTAAGTTGATTTTTCTGGGTTTTTTAATAGACCCTAACAAACCGGATTTGTTTAAAGCAATTAGTAGGCCTAAATAAATTTGGTTTTAAATAATTAAAGACTACATTTGTGCGAAATTTTATAAAAATCGTTAGAGTTAATTTTGAAAATCCATTTTATGGTTTTTAGGGTTTTTGACTAAAAAATAATCGAAAAAATATAAAAAATTACACCAAGTTTCACGACAAATTTCATTAAGAACTGTCGATTCAACACAGTTTTGAAGTTACAACTATACAAAAAAGACAATTTTCTGAATATATTAAGTTGGCTTTCTTTGTAATTTTTTTTTTAATCTAGAAAGAATTCTAGAATATTAGTTTATTCTCAAAAATTACAAACGTTTAGATGAAAATTGTTACTTACTCTTTAAGTTTAACTTCTTTTATTAAAGTTTATATTATGACTTCACTATTACAGAACATGAATTGATTATGGTTCTGTTAAAATATACTGAGATAAGGAATAAGGAACGGATGGATAAATAAAAAGCAAGTTTTATGATTGTTTAGAATCATATTTCATATTGTATTCCTACAATCCAGAGATGGGCTAATATATACCAATAATGCATGCAAAGACATCAGTAAACTGTTATTTTGTAAATACATGTAGTACATTGTTCTTAATATTATGACTAAAACAAAAACTAAAACAATAAAATGCCAGTAAACAGAATAACCATCGGTTAATAACAACTGTTTGAACAACTGGGATCGCTTGCGTTATGGGTCTCTTTACATCAACAAATCGTGAGTCCGGCCAAATCCTCCAGCATGTTTTGGTTATGCGAGAATGGTCTATGTAGGGCCGATTTTTATCATTTTTCTAAAAAAATCAATTTTTGTGGTTGAAGGCACTTTAGATCGGACGAGGTGGCCCCTTGAGTGTCTTGAATTTTTTGGAATGAATGGATTTTTTTCAAAAAAATAAACTGGATTTCGTATCACAATTTTTATTATACAACTGTAAGAATCAAGATTTTGAGTTGCCTTCATACTATTGTCGAGCTGTATATGTAGTGTGTCCGTTTTAACGAGAAAGACAACAAAATTTACTGACTATTGCGGTGTTTGAGAACATGCAGTAAGATTTGGCCGCGATCAACTCACGATATCCAAGTAATAGTTAATTCAAATAACACAACAATAACTTAACAATAAAGGAAGTCTTGTTCTCAGGGCGACGTTCTGAACACTTTAAATACAATGCAAAGAAAATAATTCAAATATATTCACAAAAATAAGAAACACCTATGTGACGCACCAGAAATACATAACTTTGGATATTAAACTAATATTTGTGCTTTGATTTTGTGGATTCATTTGTTCCTGAATAATAACATTACAATTGATTATAAACACATATTTAATAGAAATTCTAAATGTAAACGATAAAATTTCAAAAAGAAATCATCTTTATTTTCAGCATAAGTTGTGCTTTATTTTATCTTTCGTTATTTAGAGTTAACTTTTAATTTTACTTCACGATAATGTTACTAGCTTTTGTAAAAAAACGTAGATGTTTAAAACGTTCCTGTTGTACGTTTATTAAAAAAAGTTAATAGCGTATAAAATAATATAGGGTTACTTATCAAAGTGTAACAGGAGAAGTACAAATGGAGGATTTGTTTACGTAGGCTATTTTAAATTAAATCCAACTATGTTTGAAAAGCTGATGAGTTTAAGGTAATTGTTTATGATTGTAGAATACAATAACATCGATCATGACAAACAAAAGTGTGTTACTGTAAAATGTTATTTAACATTATGTTTATTTAACTGCCAGTAAATACAAAATAATCTGTAAAATATTCTGTTGGATGATTTTAACAGTGAAGACTGTTATATTGCATGATAACAAAAACATAAAACGCATGAAAAATAAAAATGTCTTGTTAATTATTGTCAGTAGTGCAGATTTGTATGTTATGTGAGAGTGACAAGCGAATGGTGGTAATAAATTAGAAAATAGCAGACTGTAAAATAATTTGATTATAACAATCACTAATAAGGACTATTATATTGGATAAAATTAACAAAATTAAAATATCCTGTAAAATATATTTGTGTTGATTAAGAATTAGTAGTAGAAATGTAAAATCAAATGTTAAATAAAAGTAAATTACTGAATAGTGTATAAGTAAAACGTGAATAGACTGTAAAATAATTATTAGTAGTATCAGTTGATTATAACAATCGTTAATGAGGACTGTTATATTGGATAATGTTAAACAAAAGTAAAACATCCTGTAAAATATAACGGGATTGTTTACGAGTTATTAATAGAAATGCAATATCCGTCAAATTAAAGTGAATTAATGAATAGTGTGTCACTAAAATATGAAGAGCCTATCCTGTAAAATATTTTTAAAATAATAATTTCAATTGATTATAACAATCACTGATGAGGACTGTTATATTGGATACTGTTAAATAAAAGTAAAACATCCTGTAAAATATAACGGGATTGTTTACGAGTTATTAGTAGAAATGCAATATCCGTCAAATTAAAGTGAATTAATGAATAGTGTTTCACTAAAATATGAAGAGCCTATCCTGTAAAATAGTTTTAAAAATATAATTTCAATCACTAATGAGGATTGTTATATTGGATACTGTTAAACAAAAGTTAAATATCCTGTAAAATATAACGGGATTGTTTACGAGTTATTAGTAGAAATGCAAAATCCGTCAAATTAAAGTGAATTAACGAATAGTGTGTCACTAAAATATGAAGAGCCTATCCTGTAAAATAGTTTTTAAAATAATAATTTCAATTGATTATAACAATCACTAATGAGGACTGTTATATTGGATACTGTTAAATAAAAGTAAAACATCCTGTAAAATATAACGGGATTGTTTATGAGTTATTAGTAGAAATGCAATATCTGTCAAATTAAAGTGAATTAATGAATAGTGTGTCACTAAAATATGAAGAGCCTATCCTGTAAAATAGTTTTAAAAATAATAATTTCAATTGATTATAACAATCACTGATGAGGACTGTTATATTGGATAATGTTAAACAAAAGTAAAATATCCTGTAAAATAATATTTTGTTATTTAAAGTTATTAGTAAAAATATAAACACTAATTGTCAAATAAAAGTGACTTAATGAATAGTTCACCAGTAAAACATGAATGGCCTGTAAAATATTTATTACTAGTAAAAATTAATTATAACATCCATTAATGAGAACTGTTATATTGGATAACGTTAACAGAAAGTAAAATTTTCTGTAAAATATAATTGGGTTAGTTGTGAGATATTAGTAGAAATGTAATATTGAATGTTAAATAAAAGTGAATTAGTGGAACAGTGTACCAGTAAAACGTGAATAGCCTGTAAAATAATTATTACTAGTATCAATTGATTACAGAAATCGTTAATATAACAGGTCTGTTATATTGGACAATGTTAAAAAAATATCATCCTGTAAAAAGTATAAATAGGTTGATTACGAATAGTAAAAATGATATATTGAATGTCAAATAAAAGTGAATTAGGGAACAGTGTGCCAGTAACACGGGAATAGCGCAGTCTGTAAAATAATTACAAAATATAAATCGATTGATTATATCACTAATGGAGACTGTTATATTGGATCACGTTAAACGTAAGTAAAATAGCCTGTAAAATATAATTTAGTTTATTACGAGTTAATAGTAGAAATGTAACATTAAATATGAAATAAAAGTGCGTTAGTGAATTATGTCACTAAAATGTAATAAAATCGTAGCCTGTTAGTTAATAAAAACAATAATTTTGATTGATTATAACAATCGCTAATGTGGAATGTTATATTGGATAATGTTAAAAGAAATAAAATATCTGTAAAATAAAATTGGATTGAATAATATTTATTAGAATAAATGTAATATTGAATAAAAGTAAATTAGTGAGTAGTGTCATTAAAACGTGAAATTCTTAAACTGTAATAATTACAATAATAATATAGATAGTTTATAAACATTACTAATTAATACTTTTATACTGGATATTGTAAAACAAAAGTAATATATCTTGTAAACTATAATGTGGTTGGTTACAAGTTATTAATATAAATGTAATGTTGAAAGTCAAATAAGTGTTAATTAGTTGTTTGTTAACTGGTAAAATAAATTGTATCTATCAAATCGCTCACAAATGAAACCAGTTTAATTAAATAATAACAAATGAAAGTGAAAATCTTGTAAAATTAGTTTCCGTGGAAATATTGACCTAGTGTTGTATGACAAAAAAGTGAATTTGTAAACGTGAATAGCCTCAGACTAAATTAAATTTTCTTATAAGATTCACCAGTGAAAACTGTTATATTGGATAACGATGCAAAACTAAATATCCTGTAAAATAGAAGCTGGCTGATTATAATAATCAATATGTATATTTTTTTAGTACTATTTGAGCAATTTGTGGTATTTAATATTGTTTATGCGAAATGAAAAATTAACTACCTGTAAAATATTATACAAATAGATTAATACAATGTTCGATTGGATAATGAGGAAGCTGGCAATTTATATCGGTTTTTTCAGGTAAATAATGGGAGTAACGGATAAAGTAACATCTAAAATATTATATAAAACGGTAATGTGTTGGATATAACAGAGTTTAAAAGTACTTAATATTGTGATTTTTTTATACTGACAAAGTATATAAAATCCATTACATTGAAAACAATTTTGTTTTAAGAATTATATCGGACCAGTTAACAAATTATTTAAGCCTGTAATGACACCTGTGGTATTAAATAATAATAAGTCTGTTATTTATAAGAAATCTTTTTTAAAAAAACCTAATTACAGTGTAGATTTTTTATTTGCAGAGAATGACAACTATTTGTTTATAAAATTACCGACATTTCTATAAGAAAACATAGATAATTGTAGACTGATGTTAGACAAAATTACCAACTTGTAAAAATATAACGTGTGTGTGTGTGTGTGTGTGTGAGAGAGAGAGAGAGAGAGAGAGAGAGAGAGAGAGAGAGAGAGAGAGAGAGAGAGAGAGAACTGAAAATTAAAAGTATAAACAATTT
This sequence comes from Callitettix versicolor, assembly GCA_022606455.1. Taxonomy (NCBI): domain Eukaryota; kingdom Metazoa; phylum Arthropoda; class Insecta; order Hemiptera; family Cercopidae; genus Callitettix; species Callitettix versicolor. Next base: position 72,229,143 of record CM040188.1, on the reverse strand, counting down.
TGTTGAACAAAATTACTAGCTTATAAAAATATAACATTCTGTTTGTGTGTGTGTGTGTGTGTGTGAGAGAGAGAGAGAGAGAGAGAGAACATAAAATTAATAGTATAAACAACTTTGTTGAATGTTTAAATTACAATCAGCAGTGCTGACTGCAATACCAATTTTTAAGAAAATTAAACAAACAGTAGGCTACTATTGTCAACTGACTGAAACACTCAGTGGTAGTGTATACAAACTGTTGTTTTGGATAGTGATAAAAAAACTGAAAAACTACAAAAAAATATTATAGTTCTGTTTGATTACATATTCAGTTTAATGAATATTTGATAGTGACGAGAAACCAAATCTGTACAAGAAATTAACTAGGCTATTATGATAATCAGTGGTGTGGACTGTTATATTCTGTTACAATCAACAAACTCGAATAGCGTGTAACTTGAACTGTTTACTAATATTGGATAATGTTATACAAAATTAAAGTTCAGTAAGACGCACTGTGTAGGCAGTTAGTTCATTGAGTGAATCGTTATATTGGGCAGTGATAACGGAAAAACTCTGTAACAAATATGATGTAAATTATTTACAGGTCATGCGCTGATTAGCTGCATATTTAAAACCGAAAAATCTGTGAAAATATTGCACGTCAATTAATTACAATAGTCAGATAAGCGGGACGTTGTACTGGGTAAATGATAAACAAAACAAACATTTGCACAGTATAAAGATGTAAAGTGTTGATTGCAGTGATCAATAATATTAACTGTTAAGTTGGATAGTCATTAGCAAAACCGAAAAAGTGAAATAACAAAAGTCTATTTAGTCTACTAACTGTTATAACATAGCCTTGAAAACTGCTATATTTGGTTGCGACAACAAAATTGAAAACTGTAAAAATTAATTATGTTAATTGATTGTAACTGTTAGTAATGTTTATTGTTATATTGAATTCCTTAACAAGACCAAACACTTTTAAAACATTTGTCAATTGATTACAATGTCTGTTATATTGAAGCATTGAAAACATATATTTTATTAAGACTAGATAACTGTTATATTGGATAGTGACAACAAAATTTAAAACTCTGTAAAATTTATTATGTGGATTGATTATAACAGTCAGTATGTTGGCTGTTATATTTGATAATCATTAACAAAACCAAAATCCTGTAAACAATAATGTCAATTGATTACAACAATGTATTTATTTAACTGTCATAATTTAAAAAAAAACCTGTACAAATTTCATATGTGAATTTATTGCAATATTAGTTTGTTATATTGGATAATTTCAAACGAATCAAAAATCTGTAAACAAGTATATGTCAATTGATTACAACAATGTATTTATTTAACTGTCATAATTTATAAAAAACCTATACAAATTTCTTATGTGAATTGATTGCAATATTAGTTTGTTATATTGGATAATTTCAAACGAATCAAAAATCTGTAAACAATGTATTTATTTAACTGTCATAATTTATAAAAAACCTATAAAAATTTCTTATGTGAATTGATTACAATATTAGTTTGTTACATTGGATAATTTCAAACGAATCAAAAATCTGTAAACAAGTATATGTCAATTGATTACAACAATGTATTTATTTAACTGTCATAATTTATTTTAAAAAAACCTGTAAAAATTTCATATATGAATTGATTGCAATATTATTTTATTATATTGGATAATGATAAACGAATCAAAAATCTGTAAACATTAAATACGTGAATTGATGCAGAAAATTCGTTTAATAACGAAAGACAATAATGTGGTCTTTATAATTGGGTAACCGTAAACAAAACTGAAAACCTGTAAAAACTGTGTTTATTAAATAGAATAGTTTACTGAGTCTTTTTGGATAGTGATTAACAAAACCAAACGTATTAAAAATTAAAAGTGAATACGATTACAATATTCAGTATAGCATATAATGATAATGGTTAAGATAAATTGAAAACCTAATAAATATAACAATTGATTTCAACAGTGTATGAAAAGGATTGTTATACTGAGTAATGATAAAGAAACCAAAATAGTATTTACAGAAATAAAGTACGTAGAATATTATATTGGATAATCATAAACAAAAACATACTGATGTAAATATATTATGTTGGTTCTTTACAAGAGTTTGTTGAGTAGACTGCTGCGTTAAACAGCGTTAATTAAAACCAAAAACCAGTACAAAGTATTGATGTTAACTGAATGAAGAGACAGAAGGCTGTTGTATTGCATGATTACAAATAGAAAAACTCTGTAAAAATAATTTTGCGATATGTTTACAGCAGTCATGTGGACATATTCAGAACCGAAATTCTGTAAAAAATATGTGTACTGATTAAAAGAGTATAGGTATTTATATAAAAATTAAACTTTAAAAATTAATTATTTGAAGTGATAAATAATACAAATTGTTTTTACATAATGGAAACTCTGTAAAGTATATTTCGAAAATTGATCACAACAGCCTATTGAGTAGGCTGTTATATTGAATGGCGATAAAACTAAAATTATGTAATAATTAACTGAACTGGCTAGTCAATAATGTAGACTTTATATTGGATAATCATGAACAAAACAGAAAAGCCTGTAATATATCTTGAGTTGATTACAATAACCGGATACGTGGTACGATAGTTGAGTGAAATTTTATTTTATTTATTAATAATAAAATATATTATTTCAGTAATCAATGCTACTGATTCAGTTGTGTAACTTATTAAATCGGATGTTCATAAACAAAACCGAAAAAGCATGTAAAAATATGAAAAATATGTGACAGTTATGTTGAGTAATAATAAAAACAAAATTATTTTTATTACAGCTTATATGGTATAAGGAATGATTAAACAATAAGCTTAGAAAATTTAAATTCTATTATTAATAAACAATGATTTAAACAAATCTGAATAACTTGTAAACGATATTATTTAAAGTGTCAGTAGTATATCGTACTTTATTGGGTAATATTGAGTAAAAAAACCACAAACATGTTAAATCATTTGGTGGCATCAGTTGAATGGAAATTAGTTGTTAATGATTGAATTGTTGAAAAAACGAACAACTTTTGAAAAACATTATGCTCATTGATTGCAATTGAACTATCTGTAAAAGAATATTATATAAATTGATTACACAAACTAATATATTATATTTTTAACAAAAACTAATAAATCTTGTAAATAATGTTATGTCAATTTATTACAACAGTCGGTTGTATAGACTGTTATACTGGATAAGGTCAAATAAATCCAAACGACTTATAAGTAATATTACATTGATTAATTACAACAGTCAGTATTTAGATTGTTATATTGGATAGTAATGAGCAAAACCGAAAAAATGTCAACGTTTTATATGGATTGATACAAATAATGTAGGTTGTAACTTAGGTTAATTATAAGTAAAGCAAAAAAATACGTAAATACGAGATATTACGTGAATAATCTGTTGTTGAACTGATATTTTGGATACTGATAAATAAATTTTTTTTAAATGCTTAGAAACATTTGAAGATTGATTATTAAAGTTACTTTAAGGGGATGTTATAATTGAAAATGATAAAGAAATCTGAACAACCAGTAAACAATATTAATTGTATTGATTGATTACAACAATCAACGTATATTGGATAGCGAAAAAAATGTGTTGTCGGTTGACTTTATAAATCTGTCGTTATTGGATAGTGAAAATAAAAATCGAAAAAACCTTATGAATGTCTATGTAGATTAAATACAACAGCAAGGAACTGTTATTTTGGATATTGGCAAAAAAACGAACAAAATATAAACTTATTGTTTACAACAATCAAATGTGTAGACTGTTAAAATGGACAGTTTAAAACCAGACTTTGAATTTATAATAATTATTACGTCAATTGATTACAACAGCTTGTATAAACTGTTGTATTGGATAATGATAAGCCAAACCGAAAATCATGTAAAATAATAGTATATTGATTAACCAAAATAATCATTAGTTTATTATTGATGACTATTACGGATAACGATTAAATAATCCCTCGTTATTGTCTTTATAAATTTTAAATCATGATAAAAAAGATTTTGTAAAAAAATTATCAACAATCAGTAAGTGGACTTTTGAAGTAATCGAAAAACTGTAAAATATCCTAATATATTTTGTCTATTGGTTACAATAGTGTGGACAGTTATATTGGATAGGGACAACAAAAACGGAACAGCTTGTAAATAAACATTATAACAGTTAATTAAATAAAATGATCAGTAGTAAGGGAAGCAAAGTTGAATAATGATAAAGAAACCAGAGAAACTGTGTCAAATATTATGTCAATTGACTTAATAAAATAAAACTGTTGATCATCTTACAGTATTACAACCATTCGTTGTGTTAACTGTTACATTTGATAATGTTGAACGAAACTGAAAATCTGCAAATTGAATGTAAGTATCATACTTGAAGTAATGTACTATTTGTTATTGACACATAATTTTTTTAAATAAACATTATGAAATCTTGTACGCAATTTAGCAATAAACAAATTTTAAGACAAACCGATTTTTATTTATGACAAGAAGTCATACTTTTCATAACAAATAAGTTGAATGAAACATTATGTTGGATAATGTTAAAAAATATAGTATAGGCTATCATATGAACTATGTTACGATCGAAATATAACGTTAGTGTGTTTGATATTAAAAATAAATTCCATTTAAAATATTGCGTTAATGTTTGTATCCTAACTAAATTTATTTCTGTGTTCCGATTAGGCTATTTCTTCAACTATATATTTTTTATGTACAGAAAGTAAGCTCTCATTGTTTGATAAAAGTGTAAATTTACAATAGTAAATATCGTCTTATTGGTTAGTGGAATTGTGAATGTCGTGTACATCTAACAGTGCGTTAATAATAATTAAGTGTTCCGTTAATTTGGTATAACATTAAACGTAATCATGTTTCAATAATATCATGCTTCAATATCAACAATTGCTATTGTGATACGCTGTGCACTTTGAACATTTGTATTTCATTGTAAAATTGAATATTGCGTTATTGATTGAGGTTTTCGTTTATTAGAGGTTATTTCAAATGTTAAATACAATTGTATACTCTGTTCAATAATAACAAACTATAATACAGCCGCTACTTTGGATAAAAAAATACAATCTAATGTAGGCCTAATTTTAAATATATACGATCTTGATAAAAATCGTAGCACGTTATGTTATTGTTCATAATGTTAAAAAATGAATATCCTGTTTCAATGTGGAAATAATAATAACTGATTTTCGTAATGGCTAGTTCAGAACTTGATTGTGTTAAATAATGATAATTGAAATATGTAGTGACAGCTAATGTTTGTGTGAAACAACTTTAATAGGTACATTTAAAATAAAAGTAGTTTGATAAGTATCAGTAAACTGTACAGCCTACGTGTAATTTGAAGTTTTCAATAATATCAACACTTTAAAATTATTATTGTGATAATGAGTCTACTATAAGTATGTATTTTATAAGGCAGGCTGTGATGAATATATAAAATATCATTCAATCTACAGCTAGACGTTATAAAAATTAAAAAATAAATAATTTGGTAATTGTAGAAAACAGAACATTTATGTTGGATTTTTGTTATATTATTATGATTTTGATCACGTCTAAAGTATGGAATGTTTATTTTTCACAATAGAAAACCACAATTATGAAATACTAAAATTCACTGATTTATTTTGGATAAACAAAATGATTCTTTATATTTCGTAAATTTAGTGGCAGTGACCGTATTATTGAATAGGAAATAAATTGTATTCTTAAACAGATTTCCTTTCAACGATTGTAATGCAGTTTATTTATTTTATAAAGTTGCTTTTTATAACTCAAAACTATTTGATTTTTAAATATTTCTTATAGTGTTCAATAAACTTATTATCAAGTTATCATTTCCGTTGCTGTAAAATATTTTCAACAAATTTCTTTTCTTTAATTTTGAAGTTAATTATTTTTTAATATATTATTTCATTAGGGCCTATATGTTTCATAGAAGCTTGTTTTAGTATCTTCATATTACGTTCAATGAATGAATGAAAAAAGGTAAAACTAACCTTACAATTAATTGCATTTTCATAAATATAAATCCGAAACTGGTGAAATCCTGAATAATATTATTTGTTTATTTTTAATACTAATTTTATTAAGCTTAATGATTCTGTAGATTTTGTAAGTAAACCTTCGTGAAACTAAAACCATACCGAAGCTGTCAAAGTTACAGGGATTCCGAATCAACAGCTGTTCAATGGACCAGACTGTGTTTTAAGGCACAAATATGTTGTCGAGTTTTGCTTATGTATTTCTGGTGCACATCTTTAAAGAACGCCAATGCCTTAACGATAACATAGGCCGACGAGAACCCAAAACGCACACAAGGACCAACAAGGGTACATATACTACATTTTCAACACTCAAAAATGAACGGACTATATTAATTATGGACTATAAGAATGAGAAACAAAACATTGTTTATGCTATGTTAACATGACTAACATGGGCTCGCAGGCCAGATGATATATAAATATATTTATATATCGTATATTGTAATGCGGTGGATGGGTAACAGAAAGTAATACATTTACACAGTAAATTAAAAATACATAAAAAATGAACATAATATAATACTCTTTCCAAAACACGTGAATTTTTGTCTACAGCAAATCATTAACACTAAGTAGTTAAAAATTTTTATTTATTTTTTGTCATATATAAGAAAATATAGAATTTAAGGCAGATTTTGGTTAAAAATTACACACAATTTTCATTTTTGGCTTAACGATACTTTTAATAAGATAAGGCGCGAAGGTGCTTCTTTGAATAAGCTTGTACTCTTGTGTGAACAGGGACCATTTTTATAAGTAGTTTTTGATCAAGGGGTGTCCTAAACATGCCGAGACGTTTGCGGTATTTGTAGATCTGTAACAGAAGCTGTCGAAACTCGAAGGACTAACTGAAACGTTAAAAGGTCGGTGAGGGTCAGTCGAAGGAAACGAAGCGGGTGTATTAATCGGGAGGAAAAAAACAAAAACAGCACCCTTTATTTATGATGATAAGTAATGTTGACGAGGTGACGGATTCCAAAACAACGCTTTGTGTGCAAGATAACGAGTAAACTTCTTGTCGAACTGTAAGATTTGTGACTGCCTGCAAAAGAAATATTTATCAAACAATAAAAGATCGATTTGCCATTGCTATTATTTCGTTGAGAGAATACTAAAGAAAACATTGACCGAGTGACGGTGAACAGAACATTACTTGGCGATGCCAACCAACATCATAAAAGAAACGAAGGGTTAATTAATTCCCTTCCAATCGCTATACAACAATCATTATGAATAAGAAACGGTTATACTACAGGACGGGGGTAACAATTACATAGGGGGTGTCAACAATAGAACTAATTTGATGATGGCAGAAGGAACAAAACCATTCATTACATCAGGACAGTTGTAGCTTTGTGGAATGGAAAACTAAAACCACTAGAATTACCTTTATAAAATACATTATTTGTTACGTATAAACGAGAATTCAGCCTCCCCGTCCTACCCAGTTACGGGGTCGGCTTGTCGACAGTTGTGATTGGCTCCTTCCTTGCACTCAATTCATTCTTGAGCTATCTCTAGCATTTATCATCGTTCAATCCTTCTCAGTGTAGTTCTCGTCCTCATCGCCGTCACTTGTACCTTTTCAGTCCAATAACTTTACTGCGTTCGGTTCAACCTTATAAAGCTATTCCGAATTTATTGTTCCTGTCTTCAATCCGCCTCAGGTCGTGTCCTTAGCTTCAGGAGTTACTGCTTCTTACACAGCGTCGCAATAACTTCCACAGATAGGACGAACTGTGCGTTTCCGCTTTGTACACTTACAAAGTGTTATTTAATTTACTTATCTTTGATTAAACATACTTAATTTATAACAACAATATTATTTACAGGATTCAAATAGTTTATGTTACAATATAGCAAAATAACGTTCATATACAGTACAATAGGCCTAAGTAGATAAAACCATCATATTAAAAACAAAGTACCGAGACTTACAAAACAGTTGTAGTTACGATTGTAACCTCTAACGGTAGCTTTCCTTCAAACTTAATGTGTCTATTCGTGCTACTTCTACAGTTTCTGTTTAAATTCGTGGCTGTACACATTGTGCGAAGTAGAGATCTTCAGGACGTTATCGTCCCAGGTACAGTGATTAAATTTTTCTTGTTAAGCAATTCTCTTCCGATTATTCATAAATGTGTGGATTATTGTTTTCTTCTCACTCTTCCTAGACTTCGGTTATGTGCGTTTATGAATTGAGCGCGAGCAGAAGGGCCTCTATTGTTGCTGCCTGAACCTGATGTGTCGTGACGTACGGAGATGCTTTGCAATCAGCCAATCGTTAGGACAAGTCAAACTGATCAGTAATGTAGAACCGAAAGGTCACTTTGGTATCGATCTTAGGTTACTAAACGGATCGCAGTCCACTTCCTGGTTGGCCGAGACCTCCGTGTCACTTTGTTCAGAAAACTATGGGATGTGAGTTGTTGGTTTCCATTGAGAAAACGTGACACGCTTACAGTGTACACATTCATATTATCTTATTTTATTAAGTTCAGGGTAAAATTAATTAAAGTTCAACTCGTAAGAGAAACGGAACTGTGGCTATATTTAAGAATGTCGTTAATACTTGCTATTATAATAGATATGTAAAAAGTAGAGAATGTTAGAACTGCACCGAGACTAGTTTTGACGTTAATTTTACCCTGAACTGTTTCTATAGAAAATCGGAATTAGTGGAAAACTATACAAAGGTAACCAATAACGTGTGTGTGGTTAGAAACGAAGATCTGTAAACTGTATTCGCTGTTGACTGCCTATTGAGGATTCTTTGTACAAAATAGGTCCGAGGATAGGTTAACTAGCTATGGGGTGGTTCTGGCCGACTCGGGGATGTTTTGTAGTCTTTAGCACTCGCTATGGGGTGGTCCCATTCCATCTGTCCACTTCAGGGAACCAAAGCACACACACTTCATTATATTATTTATATATTATTAAATTACTTTGTCTTATATATATAAACACATATGCATCATTTAAATATTAAATTCAATAATTTTTATATTGTATTCGCTAAGTTTTAACTGTACAAAATGTCCACAATTTGACACTAAATTGAGGAGCGTTCGTTTGATGTGTGAAAATATCTGAAATCTTTTTTTTTTATATATCAAGCCTCTACTCGTAAATTTTACATAAAAACAGGAATAATTACTATAATGTAATGCAGGTATCAAAACGTCTTTCTTGCAATTTCTTCATATCAGCAGTGTAAAATGTAAATTTAGTATCACAAACGAGACGAGGATGTTGGCTTGTCAAATCGTCTAAATTCTAATCTTTAACAACACTGGAAACAATAAATACAGAGATAACACACATAGAGAACCATTGGCTTTTATATTTGACTAGGAAAAACTCACCACACCACAGACAACTGATTACAGCAAAACAAAATCAACAAGGAATAACCGATAAGTGTTAAAAATAAATAAACTAAATAAAAACTAAATTTGCATGATGTGAGATCACGTGAAATACAAAACAAAGAAAACGTTGTGCAATATTCGTGAAAAATAAAGTGGAAGTTTAAGAAATAAATAAAATATAAAATAAAATTTACAAAAAAGCAAATACATAAAACGGTATCTCTTCAGCAAAACCTGAAAATCTGCGAATCGATTTATACTTCGTGCGCGATTCGTTTTCTGCTAGATTATTAAGCCGTATCCAAATATATACAAAGTAAATAACTGTATACAAATTTCTTCGAAACTATGCTTAATTTTAAAATTTTTATTATACAAACATTATAAATATATGAAATAGGAACATACAACTTGTCAAATTTTGCATCTATATACGTTTTGTTATCAATAATTTGGCAGAAAACGGATCGGCAGCTACAAAGTAGAAAGCGATGATTGAAACCTGAATAGCTTCTCGAAAAAATTGACTAACAATATTGTTTATCGTAGTCAACAAGTAACCACTTTTTAAACAGTCTTTATTCTGTTAAGGACTAGTGCACACTTTGGGGGGGGAAGTCGTCGCACTTTGGTCTAGCTTTGCGACGGTCGTTTATACAATTTATTTCTGCAGATATAAAATTAATCATCTAATTAACGTCGCAAAACAGTCCACCAAAGTGCGCACGACCGCCATTAAACACTGCTTGTAACTTATCCATTCAGTGCGACAATTTTTTTTAAAAAATATAACTTAAATTTAAATAGATTTTTCTCATAACATGTCCATAATAAACATTATAATTTAGTTTGATTCGAACGTAAATCAAAACAATATAATCTGTTCTTTCCAAAAGTTATAAAATATTTAAAATAATATAATTATACTTTAATTAACTTTTTTCTTTAAAAATAAAAATTTATACAAATTAAATAATGAAAATGTTGGCGCAGAAATATTTTTGGCGTTGAGTCAAAAACATTATCGCTCGTCAGCGCGTCGCCGCCGAGCGATATATAATCTAATTTTTGTTACAACCTTTTCTAAATTATATTTTAGATATTTTGTCGTCTATTTAATAGACTATATAGACTCTGGTACTCGACGCCTGTCTTTCCCGCACCCAACAAATCTATTTACAAATAAACAAAGAGGGTAGATACACAACACTTATATACACTTGATTGGCAGCGTCAAAAATACCCAGTTGTCTTTGCAACACTGCTTTGAGCAAAATCGGGCACGAATTCACTTTCACCATGACGAAACAGTTTACAGATTACGATATGATTGGTACAAGTCAATTTGTTACATGTTTTGTCTTGAAGAAAAAAATTGAAGGGAAGGATGAAAACCTTAAAGTAAACGTTTACTGGAAAGTGCGTGACGGCAAATTCTCCGCTCATTCCAGTTGTTCGAGAAAGTTTGGTGATTTGAAGTATTCTGGAACAGGATCGTCCATTCTGGAGATGATTTTGTATATCGACTTCTTCCAGGACTGTTCGGTGTCTTTACCCGTCTGGATTGCCCTGAAGAACTCGCGCAGCGTCTGTTCTACAACATATCTGAAGTTTGAAGGTACCTAAACACGAACAAATTTTAAAAATTGGTTAATTCAATTAATATTGACAAAGAAGTGCTCAAGTACAGTTGAGTGTAAACAGTATTAAATAAAATGATCGAGAAAGGTAATGTAAATTTATGTTGATAAATATAAACTTTAAAAAATAGCCTATGACTGAAAAAATGTGAACCAATTCCATCTTAACAAATGAAAGCAACACACTACAAGAATAAACCTAGACATGCAGTAAACAAAAGAAGCATTAAGAAAAAAAATTCGTTTTTTAACCAAAAACAAAATCACTGTATCATATTTTCTCTTCCTTTTTATTTTAATTACGATAATTTGATCGAAAACACGACATAACCTAAAACGTATTGCAGCCTATCAGTTGTTCAATGAAATCAGCTGATCGTTACGAATTAATATAGAACAACCGATCTCTTACTAAAACTAGCAATATAAAAATTAACAATTCATTTCATAAATCCGTCAAACTTCTTCGTAGTTTCCATAATGTAGTGGTTATCACGTGCGCCTCACACACTTAAGGTTCCCGGTTCGATTTCGGGCGGGAACACAGGGAATTTTAATTATAATTAATTTAATTTGAGACTTACGACGCGCAAAATATACTGTTATATATCACTATAAATTTGTGCACTCGCATCATGCAAAATCCAATATCACAACCAGCCATAAAACATGATACATGTTAAAAATAGCATAATATTAAAATAAAAATAAATGGTGTTTCCAGTGAAAAATACTAATAAATTTTTAGTTTAAATTCCAAAAAGAATTAATGAAGTAACGTCTAAGAAGATAATGAAAAATTTTGAGAACAAATGCAATTTGTAGGGTTAAAAATTCAAATAAACGTTAAAATTTTCTCGTGATTACATAACTATTCTTAAATCATTTTTTTGCTACGTCTTGTTATAATCGTAAAGTCAGCTATTTTGCGATTCTGGTAATTGTTTAGGTAGTTTTTATACTGAAAATATATGGTTTCATTAAAATTTCATTCCACTAATTTATTAACTGTATTCAAATGCTCTGTTTTAGCCCATGAGACTTAACTCCAAGTTTAAATTAACCGGCTAGATATACACTGAGATAAAAAAGAAATCACAATAGAGGTATAAAATCTTAGTCTAATTATTTAATGCGAAGGAGGGGAAGTGAGGGGAAAGCACATGCATACAGGCTGCCTATGCAAATGTTTGACTCTGTTGTTTGTGCTCACATCAAAGCAACCCCAACATAAAACATGCCAACCTTCCAACACACAAAGATGCATAATTATACAACAATAGTTTAAACAAATCAATCGACAAAGAATTGGTCTCGTTTCTTGGAGTATTGTGAAACAGTACGAGTTTAATCTGACGTTAAGCTTTAAAATAAGTTATAATATTAGGCTTTTTGAGGTTAACCTTGTTTAATATAATATTAATAATTAGGCCTATAACTGTAGAGCCAACTCGAGTTTGAAGTATACCAGCAATATGTTATAGAATACTTCAACGCGAATGTCATCATACTGCATTGTCTGATCAAAGAACACAGAGTAGGCCTATTCATGATAATAGTATATGTATTCTAATACTACATGGCCTAAAATATTTTGTTACCTATTTTCAAAAGAGATAATTCAATTTTGTCGCTTTTGCAAAATTATCCGCAAAGATGGTCGAATTTACAAACGAAAACTATATTTATTAAGTGTACACTGACATTGGCTCTAAAAAATATATCATTTTTTATAGACTATATTTATTTATTTACTGATTTTGACTGGATAATTCATTTTCTGTCAAAATATTGCCAAAATGTTGTAACCAACGGAAACATATGAACACATTTAAAGCTTAGAAACTTAAAAAACGAAAATGGTCAGTTTTTAATTCTATAACCTAACAAAATGGAATTTTTAAAAATCTAAATATCTGCTTTAACAAATCACAACTATTATAACGTATTATATAAAGCAAAAAACAAAAACAAAACAAAAAAAAAACAAAATGCATGCGTAAAATGAGCGAGCGAACTAAAATGAAGGATGTTCGCACCTGTGGGCCCCATACCTCAATGTGGTTGTTGCGGTTGTAGTGAAGATTTAGGACTCTGTAGATCTCACAATCACCACTCACATGAAGATCTTCTGCATTCTTTACACCTTCGCTGACTGCTTGTCTGGCGTATTTCTCCATCTGGATGTAGTAGAATTCCCTATGTGCACATATTAATAATTATTAATACAATTATTTTAGAAGTTGGCAGAACTGATTTTCTTTGCTTTAATAACTTTCGTAGGCCTACTTTTTAAATTATATTTAATCAAATATACCATTAAGTATTTGATTTTAAATTTCGTTCGTAAACCATAAACTGAGGAAATTTGTTAATCGTTTTAGCAATTTCTTCAGTTTTATAAACTAATTCCAAATATATTATTTTTATTTTAAAAAATCTGGTCTGTAATTAATGTATTATAAAAATATGTCGTCATACATAGGCTACATACAATAATTATAACTCAAGTATCTATGAGGTAGCACTACAACTGTTATAAAGCCATATTTTATAATTCACGTTTTTTTTTTTTAGAAGTACTGAAACTGTATGAAAATTACTACGCATAATAACATAAATGGAAAATTTTAGAGGTTATGTTATACGGATGTCTTAATTATTTAAAAGTTTACAAGCTTGTTTGGAGTGAATTTACTTTTAAATAGAGCAATATTATTGGTTGTAGTTAATTGAGCTATTTATTATGTGTGTAATAAAGTTAATAAGTTTCATAAAGCTAGGTAGTAATTAATAAAATTAATTACTTAAACTTGGTAAACTAATTATATTCTTGTTTTACGTTTTTTATTCCTCCAGGCGCTGTAATGGCGGAAGAAAGTTTCAGTTGGCAGCTAATATACAAATAGTTAAACGGAAACGGAAATGTTCGTTTTTAATAAACATATGGTAAAAATAAAACTATTAACATATTTATCTCATTTTGGTTTCAATTTTTTCAAATTGTTACTTAATGCATATTATATTTCTTTTGAACATTTGCCATCATCGTGTATATAGAAACAATACACAACGTTCCTAGATTATCGTTCAACTCCGTTCTCAAGAGCCTAACGTAAAATATTAACTTAGAAACTAAAACTAGATGCCTATTTGCTGGTAAAATACTCAAATAAAAACAAATATTCAAAGCTGATTCCTTGATGGTATCTCTCAGACTGAATCATGCACGGAATAAGCCTTTACAGTTTAGTATTTTAACAGACATACGCTTCTTGGTCTATACTTCTTCTAGTTGCTAATTTTATATTTTAGGTTAGGTTAGGGTAGATTAGGTAAGGTTAGGTTAGGTTCGTGAACGATAATTTATTGTTGTAAGGATTGTTTTTACAAACACAAATGACAAATATTCAATAAATAAACTGTAATATCAGTAATAATAACTATTGTTAAATGGTATATAATTTAGGCTACTAATGAATAATAATAATAATAATAACTGATTTATTTAGGAAAAAAAACAAAAGAATATCATTATATTAAGATATGAGTTGCAAGAACGTTTTGAAAAGAAATTAAAAACAAATTTCAAACAAACGAGTCCCAATAGTCAGTTTGAGAATAAACTAGGGCAGCAACAATAACAACGAAAAAATAATTCTAGGAAGTAACGGACATAAAAGAAAATATCTACACTGAACTTAATGAAAACGTTAAAGGAAAGACGTGTTGAATGTTGCATTTAGGAACGACTAGGCGTGAGGGAAAACGTGAGAATTTCGCAACAAAAGGCGATGAATAGCTGTAAAATATCTAGCAAAAGAAGCTTTCTGACTTGAGCTGGGGGAATATAAGCTGGCGAAACAAAAAGCCAGGAGAAAAGACACAGCAGTCAGAGCCGGAGTTGTGTTTTTCCCGTCACCTCGATGAAACAACACAAGATCATCCAGCTACGGATATTCATTTAAAAACATAACCTCAGCGGAGACGCATCGCGGGTTATTGTTCGCTGAATGCAACAATCTCAGTTTTAATCACGGCACTAGGTGTGATGTCTCTTTGCACTAACTCGTCGACTGCCTACTCTGCTGTGAAACGTTCCCTCCGAGCCTAAATAACGTTTTTATTCCAATTAAATCTGTCTTGTTTTACTCGTGTTCCGAATTACTTTCGCTTCGGCAGGCCGGATAAATATTGCAGTTTTAATTCACTCGTTAGCGTTTCTAGCATCGGCAAGAAGTGAAACAACTCGCGCTCGAGCTAGCGTGAAAACTTCTTACAACAATGAATCGTCTATCTAGTGGCAATACATAGTCGCCATATTGTATGTATTCAATAAGAATGTAGTCAAACAGAAGTACAGCTGTTAGCGTTAAGAGCATAATAATTTACAATCGATTAAATTTAAAGCACAGATGAACACGAGGTATCTTTCTTTTTAACTGACTTTTTTATTTCTACAAGAGCTGAACTAAATGAATAATTATAGAGAATTTCTAATACATACATACATAAACACACACACACACACACACACACACACACACACACACACACACACACACACACATATATATATATATATATATATATATATATATATATATATATATATAATATTTGTATTTAAAAAACTAACCTTGAATAATGATTTTGGAATTTTTAAAAAACGAAATCTATATTTTAAAAACCTTTTATTCGAGATGCTAATTACTGTAATGTCTTAATTAGATTGTCAAAAACGTGCGCGATAAAAAAGCTGTGAATTTTATTAAAATTTGAATTGGTCGACATTCTAAATATGTTGAACGTATTTCTCTGTATAAACTAACTTGTCCAAGGTATAAAGAAAATCGATTTTTGCGTCGTTTGGATCAATTTGGACCAAAGTTGCAACGTTAGAATACCATCTATTCAAAAACTGGTTGAGACAGGTTCGTTTAAAAAATCCCTGGTCTGGGTATTACCATGAAGGCCTCTCCGGTAGTTTAGTTGCTAATGAAAATTCGCAAGGAATGATTGTGTATTGGCGTAACATAGTCTGATAAAATAAGCTACCTTAAAGGCAAATATGTTTTTATGAATATTTCAGTCGTTATATTAACGTAAGCGATACTTGGAGGAAAACAGACCGTACAACAGACGGAGAGAGAAAGAGAGAGAGAGAGAGAGAGAGAGAGAGAGAGAGAGAGAGAGAGAGAGAGAGACTTGAAAACAAGTTGCGAATAATTAGTCCGTCCTCTACCGACAAGTGCACACTAATTAGTGGTTAAAGTATTTTTAAACAACCCTCCCCCCCACTAGTTGCAACATTTATGTTGAGCATTGGGTTCTGTGAGCGGAGTTGGGAAGACAAAATTTTCTTTCCGGCCTTTGTTTTTAGCAAACCGTATTTCTAACTTAAGTTTGTGATGCGGAAAATAATTTTTAACTTAAGAATAACGTTACGTTTAAATAAATTTAAATTATTTTCCGCTTGCACCAATAAATATCAAATTTTGAACGTTATGTAGTTTGTCGCAGTTATTTGTACATTGAAACAATCATAAACCACGAACAATAAACAAACCGTAAACGTTTGGATTGTTTAATTTTTGTAGCATGTCAAACACAATAAATGACTACATAATTGTGGTACACCGATTTTAAAGGAAACAAACGAAAACGACTTTTTTTAAAAAATAATAAACAATAACAGAGTACCGTACGAGAAAAAATATTGTTCAAAAGTGATAACGGTTAGATATTACCGAAGAAATTGGCGCAAAACTTTTGAATGCAGTATTTTTCGAAACTACTGTATTTGTAAAAATGTTCAGTTTATTTTATTATTCGCAAGTTAAAGTTGAAAAGGTAAAACTATACGAGCATTAGTCACTTTTCAATAAACACAACACACGTCACAAATCAAAAAGAAACACACAATTTGATAAAAATCCGCTGAAGCAAAACGGAATTGTTAGCGAAACACCTCTAGATTAATGGTATTCAAAAATTAAAAAAAAATCTATTTGAAAAAAAAAGAAAAAAGAAACGAACCCAGCAACAAGAGATTTACGTTGGGGACTGGGAAAAGAGCTGTTGTTTTTAATTGGTACTATATGACACGGTTTGAGAAGCTTTCTGAGCGCAGCAGTGAGAAAGTGCTCTAAGTACCCTTACTGGCAAATTTCCACACCCCCGCACCCCCCCGCGTCTGTAATGCGAGCTTTAATTCGTGCTGCTATAATTAATTTATTGTGTGCACTTTGGCACGCCTGTTTATTTACTTATGTGTTATTGAGTTTCTTTATTATTTTTTTTTTATTTGACACGTTAATCAATTCGACAAATTTTTAGAGGGAAAATTAATCAGTTCCGATTTGGTTCGATTGGAAGAGTTTTAAGAGCGGGGTCAGGTTTGTGTTCAGCGAAGAAATTAGGGGTCATAAGTATTGAAGTCCGATCAATACGTAAATAAAATTAATTTTCTGTACTCCCACTGCGCTGTAGAGGGTGTAAAAAGTGGTAACTGTTTTAGGCGTTATTAAACTGTAAATCTTTTCGTTTTTCTTAATCGTAGTGTGTATTTTTTTCTTGTAAAATACGAATTTTCCAAAAAGATAGTTTGTTCGGAAAATAATGACAAAAACAAAAATATATTTAATAACAATTCATAAGTGAACTAATTTAAAGTAAAAATATGTTTACCGTTCGAGGGTGAATAAAAAAAACTCATTAGAGCAAACAAATTTAATTTTTTGTTTTTCGATTTACCCAAAAATATCTTTTACTTCAAATTTGCCACACTGACCTGACTTACAAATCATTATAGCCTATATAGCCAAAACTTTATCATAACCTAATAAACCGATTTTAAAGAAATCAATATACTTTGGGTTAACCACACGTTTTTAAACTGAATATTATTTGTATTGAATCATCCTAACTAACCATGACTTTGCCTTTTTATGCGTTGTTAATTAGGCTGAACTGTACATGACTCTTGAAATTATGTTTAGTTAACAGCTGTCAATAACCAATATTTGAACATATTCGGCGAACAATTCAGTAATGTATAGTGAAATGCGTGTACAAGATTAAAAAAATACGTTTCACATTGTTATATTACGTAGGTTATGTATGTATTGAAATAATTATATTACACCGTTTTTTGTAAAAAAAATATTTCTTAGAGATAACTTAGAGCGCTTAACTTGACTAATTTAAAAGAGCATTTTAGTTTTAGCAGCCCATTAGTTAGTAGTTTTAGTTAGTGGATTTTGTATTTTGTTGTAGAGGTCCATTGTTTTACTCCAGTGCTATCAGTACACAGTGTAATTCCCGTAAGCAGATTGTAGGGTAGTTTAGCATTTTAAAATATTAGCTTTGACAAAGTTGACTAAAAATAATCAAAACGTGTTTTTAATCGTTCACAAAATATGTGCCTTATAAATCGAATGGTTAAACTGACAAAAAACAACAGACCACGGTATCCTGACAAACTGTCCGGGTTTTTTACTTTTGTCATTTTACTCACTAAATTACTTTTATTTTAAATTTTACAAATGGATATTAGTTAATTTAAGAATCTCTGTATGTGACCAAACTTTGAGCAAGGTTGGTCATATTTCACCAATAACCACCCAAGGTTCGATAAGGTTCATTTTGCTGGTCTCCGAGCTTGGTCTTAGGTTCAAGACTGAACTTACTGCAGTAAGTTTTACGCTTCAGTTAGCCAATCCCTCGTCTTCATTAGTCTAACTTCCATAAAGCATGGACGTAAAAATGAAAGGAAAAAGAGAACATCGGAATCAAACTGAATTTCTTTAGCGACCCGTAAGTTTTTTTTAGTACAGTCGACCTTGGTTATAACGCCCTCGATTAGAAAGCTAACTCGGTTATAGCGCTGTTTTCATAATGTCCGCAATATTCTATATTAAGTGTACATGTATTTTAGCCTCGGTTAGAACGCTTTGTGAACTTTTTACAACGCTGTCACGCTGCTGTTATAGTCCAGCCACTTAGTAAACGGCCTGCGAGAGAATTTTTCGCGCATGTAGGAGAATTCCCCTCCAGCTCCCTCCAATAATTCAGTAACACAAAGTCTGCCAGTCTGAGTCTAGAAACTGTTACTACTCAGCGATAGTGGAGGAAAAGGGAGGAGCTCTGGTGACATGACCTCTCACTCGCACATTTTTTCTCTCTGTCCCACTGGTGCTCTTAGCAGTTTTCTAAGCTGCTGACCTGTAGTCACTTTCACTTGAAATGCAATTTGTGGTATATTTTTAAAATAAAGGTTGAGACTAGAAACGGACCCTTTCTTAGAATTTTGTTTCAGGCTAAACAAACAATGTAAATTGTGTCTTTCCAGTAAAAGCGTTCTCTCTCTCTCACACACACACGCGCGCGCGTGTGGAGGGAAAACTTCAATCTCGCGAACCCTCACAGCAGTGTACACACTGTGTTGCATGTATACGTACTACACTGTACAGTAGGTCCTACTTAGTTTCTATTACTTTTAACTAAAATATATTTCAAAATTATGTAATATGTGTAATAAATTGTAATAAAGTAGCCCTTAATTATGTATACAGTACAAATTATGCTTTTCTTTCACTACATACAGTATTGCCGCCGTTTACAAACTTGTTTACTATAAACTCGGTTACAACGCTATCTCGTTTACAGCGCTCATATACGTTTCGTCCCTTTAAACCGCGTTATATCCGAGGTCCACTGTATTATGGACTATTTCAGGAAAATTTGATCAAAATCGTTTTAGTTATTTTGAGATTTTACACACTTGACAAATTAAATCGAAATCCCGTCAGTTTGTTAAATCGCAATCGATGCCTGTCTGCAAGCAGAGGGCCTAAATAGACGCTGAAATAAATTTAAACAAATCCCACTTTTTTGACTCAGAAAGAAGGGGATTCGTGAAAATCGCGTCGAATTTTTCACTACAGCAGCACTTTCTTTACACTCCGTATAGTGAGAAAGTACCAGGTTTTTGTCAGATGAAAAGAGTTTTTCAAGTTACACGCATATTTCGAAAATAAGGTTAATTTTAAGAATGGTTGATTCGAAAAAAAAGTCCCCGAGCAGCGAGTGACACTCGTCTGTTCAAGGAGGTGCAAAGCGCTGAAGAGCATCTATCAGTCTTTTCACGAGCATGATAACTCGTTGCTAATCAACGCTTTCAATAGTCACACTCTAGTTAGTCTTCTTCTCCACATTTATTGACTATTCATTGATACAAAACAAACTGTAGAGTTTTTCACTCGACAAAACAAATCCACCCTCTGGTTGGCACATGTCGAGTGCGCATCTTTATTGAATGGCAGTGAAAAAACCGTGTCTGCATCGACAAATAAATAACACTCGAATTGTGAAACGTGCGATCGAACGCACCTCTCTAAATCAGAGCCGACGTTTTTGTGAAAACAAATTTATTTTAAAAACAATATACGCCTACTCTAAACGCAAACACTAGAGGCTTTATTGAAAATCGAAGTGTTATGTTATTTTACATTTAAAAACATTTACGTTCGTATACTGACAACCAGAATGGAAATATATGTTTAGTAATCATATGCTGGCGTATAGGAAAACTGAATTATTTTAGTTTTAATATACAGACACAGTATCGAATTAATTTTAGTAAATAGAACTTTTATTTGCATTTAGATTTTAGAAATATAGATGAAGAAATTATCTACAATTTTTTTTGATACAATGTTTTTTATTATTAAAACCTTTCGTTTTAGATAAATTTTTATTGTTAATCAAATATATAAACATATAAATTACAATAACAATATTTAGATAGGTATTACTATTGATTAACCTTAAGAAATATGGCTTTTTAAAATATTTTTACCTTGATTTTTAGTATAATTTATTTTACACAATATCTCGTAAGATTTATGTAATAAAAAAACGTGCCGGTAAATTTAAACAAAGTAATAATTTAACTAATCAGCTGATCGATTCAGTTAATTCGCAAGAATGTATTTTATTTGACAACCATACTGTATTTAGTTATTAATGATTCGCGGTAAAGAAAACCTGTTATTTAAAGACGTTCGCAGAACACATAAAATCATAATATTTAAATGAATTTACGATGTTTTACGATGTTTTAGAGTTACTAAGACTGCTTAATTTGATAATTTACAAAATAATAGTAATTTTGTAACAAACTTTTAAATTTTGCAAATATACTCTTATTGTCAATATTTCAAAAGAAAACCGTGGAAAAAAATTATGTACTTTAAAAAACTTTAGACAGCTTAAAACAGTTGAAAACAACAGTTTTGTTTATATGTTCATGTTTTTTGGAAAAGAGGCATTATACGGATAAGCCGAAAACACAAAACAATATTGAAAACATAATTCTTTGACCATGCGAATGGAAAACGAAACATTTGTGTTCAGTGTGGTTTAATCGAGAGCTTTTAGCTGTTCATTTGACTGGACATCGACATGAAATACTCAAAAACAGTCGGTTACATTCGCAAGTATATCGTAAAATATGCTCTTCATTTAGTGAATGCTAAATTGCTAAAGGTAGCCTGGTCTACTCGGTGAAGCCTATCGGATATTTCATAATGCTGAGCCGCGTTCATGGAAAACAAACCGAAAAATTAAACACGTTTCTGTACAAAGACGTCTTTGTTGATTGATGTTTTAGTTCCATCAAAAGCCGATAGAGGGACTTGGATAAAACTACGCTAAGTATTTTATATAAGCACTAGTTTTTCATTAGTTATTTGTAATGAAGCTGCTTTTTAATGAAATTTGTTAGTTGAATATCAGTGAAAGAGAATTACAGCCTATTGAATTTATTCACTGTAACAATAAAAATATTATTAAAAAAAACTTGTTAATGAATACGAGGCTTTTTTATTTCTTTTAGCTTTGAACTGAACACCTGTTTTAAACGTGCAAATTCTATCTTATGGTTTACTTTCACATTTAATCACTTCTAAATAACACAAAAGCAGGCACCAACACTGTAGACTATTTGTGACGTAACGGTTCATGTCGGTGACGTTCCGTGTAGAGTGAATCGATCATTCACTAATCGCCCATCTGTTCGGTTATGTTTCATTTAATCTAATAAATCTTTACATCCCAATTCCCTCCACAGGTCTAAAGTTAACGAGGGTCTCCCTTATGTGTTCATTTCTTCGAATCAGATGATCATTGACGCGGCCTGCATGATATTTAAATCGAAAGTAGGCCATAATAAGATGTCCTCAATGTCACTCGAGGCAGGTGATTAGACCCGCATCTAGGCACAAAAGAAAGCCCCTGGAGTAATGGTTCAAGAGGTCTTTACTCCCCTTACTAACCACCATGCCTGAGATAGGCTACTGTTCGCGATATATATATAGTTCAAGTTACGCGTAGGAAATTTATACGCGGTCTTTAAAGCTAACCATAGATAAATTACAACTTATCAATCGTGGTATAATGTTAAATGATTGTTAGCCTATGGTTTAAGTTTAATTAAAGGTTTTAAACAATAATTTAAAATGTATCGTGTTTTAGGGCTGGTTTTAATATCGGATTTTGCGGGACGCGTTATGCCAGAAACATGGTTATATTGATATAACAGTATATTTTGGGCATCGCAAGTCTCATATTAAATTTATCATAGTTTAAAATGTCTGTGTTTCCGCCGGAATCGAACCGGGGAACTTGCGCTTGTAAGGCACACGTGATAACTACTACACTACGGAAACAACTAAGACTTTTGACCGATTTAAGTATATAAAATGAATCGTTAATTTAACTTTTGTAGTTATATTAAAAAATCAGTTGTTTTATATTAATTCGTAAATATCGAGATAATATGATTCATGTTATGTTGTTAAAAACTAGCAGATAATTTGTCGTGTTTTCGAAACAAATTATCGTAATTGAAATAAAAAAGGAAGAGGAAACACGATACACTGTTTTTATTTTTAGTTCAATAACAGAAATGTTTTCGCCTCTGATGTTAGCAAAATTTATTTGTTTTAGGTTAACACAAATAATGTCTAGTCACAATAAAAAAGAAAACATTATTAAATAGCCTACATAATCTTGAACTAATAGAATGAAATTCTACTGCTTGATTTTGCAGAATTAATAACGCTTAATAGTTGAATTATCACAGTTTTTAATATTTGCTTGTCTTTCTAAAAAAGTACTTTTAAATTATTAAGTTGTACTTGTTTCATGTTGTAAAGTTTACAACAGGAAAATGTCGTTATTTAATTGTAATTTCCAGTACAGTTTTTTTTTTAATTTGTATAGAGAAAAACAGTTTTAGAATTAATTAAACCTAGTAGCAACGAAATAAATTTCCTTTTTGTTATTGAAACAATCCTACGGTAAGAACTAAGAGTGGTATCGATTTGTTTTGCAGTCAGTTCGTTAAAAATTACTTAATTACGATCTTGACATTAATTAATGAGCGCGACTTTTATTTGAGTCCTGTGCCGATAACTTTATAGCAACCCCCAAACCACCCTTTTACCAACCACCCTGTCCAAACAGGGTATCGTACAATTAAATAATTTATAGTAAAAGACACGATTGTAGCGTGAAATATAGGCCTACACGTTGTATGTAGTTTTCGTTTGATTTTTTGGGTTGAAAATTTAATCTGACAATAGCATGTGCTTGTTGTATCGAAATAAATGGTACATAAACTTCCTTCAAATCAATTAAATAATGTAAATAAACAAAATTTTGGTTACTACTTACAAAAAAAAATCAAGTTAAGTAACTAAAAAACAAAAAGTGGAAAATCGTTTTAATGAACATAACCTACACACTATATGTTTGCTCAAAAAGTGGTTGATTCAAATGTGGAAGTAGTAAATTGACAGGTCCTTCAGAAAATAAACCTTGACGTTGTCTTTATTTTTCTATTCATCTAAAAATATTTCAAATCTTCAAATAAGACCAAAATTCGAGCAATTCATTTTTGAGGAATTAAATAAATTTTCGGTTTTTCTTGCCACCTAAAGGATTTTTTTTTGAGAAGTAAAAAAGACAAATCTGTTTTATTCAGTTTATTGTTGGCACAACTGTTACACGTAATATATGCCTATTACAGACACCAAAGGAAGGGAAGTGTTTAGGTTAAAGAAGTAGGCCTACACCGTATAGTGTGCGTGTTTAGGTCCTAAGGTCACGCAATTGCTCTGGTCCTAATTGGTGATCGTAGATTACGCTAAGTAGCCTAGTTCTATAAACAAACAAGGAGGCACATATATTGGCTGCGGAAATTAACAGATTGCCTTCAGCAATAGCCTACATAGTTTATTTCGTCTTCGGCCGCTTTTAATGTTGGCATGGGATTATTTATTGCGCGTTGATAACACTAATAGTGTTCCTATGTTGAATATAGTTTACTTATTTATAGGTTAAATGAAAGAAATCGATTTCACATCAGTACATTACTTTCTTTTTATACATTTTGGTTGGTATCCGTTTTGATATTTTCGAAAAGCTTATCTGTAGTTCTCTTTTTTATAACAAACGGTTGTACTGATTTTGCTTAAATTTTCTAATTAGATTTTTTCTAAATTTTGTAGCTATACGAAGCGGTTGTGAAATAACTCGGTTTTTATTTGGATATATGTCAGCGCGTGTGTGTCTATAAAAAACTAATGGACCGATTTTAAAAATGTGACGTGTTGGGTTTAGTTTGCCCATTTATCGGAAGTACTACTTTTTCAAAAAGTTTTTTAACTAAAAAAATGTTAAAAATCACCTTCCTTCAAAATCAGTTGTAACCATTTTAAAAAAATGTTATTTACCCCGCAGGGGGTTGCAGACTAGCTGCATCTATTGAGAAGATTTAGAAGTCCCTCGCGGTACCCGAGTCTAACACACACTTCCACTTACAATACTACACTTACGACTTTAACACTTTACACTCACATTTACATTTAGGGAGGCGATAATAGCCTCAATGTACTTTTCGCCTTAAAATAACAACAAAAAATCATTTTGTTTAATCACAGCCTGTAGAAAAACTTATGGATCATTCTCCCTGAAATATCCTATTCGGAAACTATCCACAAAACCGTGAATAGTTTTTCACGGCCTAATTTTTCAAAATCTGTTCTGCTTTACAGAAACTTTGATGCATAGCTCAAGTTGGCGCAGCAAATTAAAAATAAAATAAATTTATATTGCACGAACAAATCGAAAATCTGACCGCTGTTTATTTTTGGTTTATTTCAAACAGATTTTTTTTTTAATTTTAAATTCGAATCACTGACTTATGTTAAAAATATCCGTATGTGCCCATAATTTCAGAAAACCTGTTGAACATATTTATAAGGGGCTAGATTTTTTGGTTTTAGTTTTCGAAATGACCTAATAATAATTTTAATTAAATTTAACTGAAATACAGCTCTTGAGCAGCCAAACAAAACTTATCCCATAGAAAAGCAAACCGTGGCTCGATTGTTATTTTTAAAAAACTCAAATCGGTTATGAGAAAAAGCACTTATTGTTTCAAAACAGACACTAAATTGTATTTGATTTCAAATTCACTGATTTAGCCTACATAATTTTGGGCAACTCAAAATATTGTTTGTACGCTTTGAGGATATTATTAAAGCTTATTTCGAAATATAGTTTTAAATTTAATACGTAAAAGTTTCGAAAAGGTTTTGTCTAATTTAATTACTGTAACTGCCAGTTCACCACCAAAGCTGATGTAACTATACATTTATCGGCTGGACGATATTTGATTAATTACATTTATAATATAAAAAAATATTACAGGATAACGAAAAGGAAAACATACTTTGACGTAAATGTCTTAAGGCCTTGAAGGTATTGCGTATCTACGTAAATTTGCGTCATTTTAATATTATCAACGATTCATTCCTCTCGACAAACACACACAGGCTACATATGTTGTAGCTTAGGCCTATTTTTTATATTATGTAAATTAACAAATAAATTTACTTTTTGTAAATCAACCATGTCACACACCTGTGCGGTTGATTGACACAACGTGAATTTTTTTGCAAGTATTTACATTGTCGAAAACTGCAGACTCATTTAGGTTTGTTTAAGACAGAAGGCACCAAAAAACCTAGTCAAATTGTTTTAAATTTTAGTTTATGTTTCCAAGTTTTTAAATATGTGAATTATGATTACTTTGCCTAGGCTGTTAAACTGTATTGGTTAGCGTTACTGAGCAGAATTTAAAATAAAATATTTTTCCAAATAGGTTTTATAAGGATCTAGATGGCTGTGCTCCCTGCCTGTTGGATAAACTTAGAATATGATTGCAATCAACTCTAGCACAAACGCAACAAATGATATTGCGAAAGGCAAATACTTTATACAGCCTATCTTTTCAAATTGAGGTTAATTATTGTAAATCTCTGTAGTTCATTTGCAGCTTTTTTAGAATTTTTCGAATGAGAGGACAATCGGTGTGATGTGATGTAAGCAGTATTTTAAGGTCTTCACCATATGTTTATTAGTCCTCGAGATATATCGAAATTTTAACAACAATGACAATTTTTAGGTATGTATTTTTGTGTTTTCCCCGTAACTAATTGCAGTTTTGACAGAATTTTTTCTATGAGATTTCATTCGATGTAAGCAATGTCTGAAATCTTCGTACATCATTGTTTGTGTACTATTTATCGAACTATTTTACACAAATACACGAAGGATAATTTTGATTTTATAATAGCCTATTGGAAAAAAATGTGAAAGCCATTTTTAGAATTTACGGAAAAAATATCTGTAAAAGACACACATGCGCGCGCGCAAACACACACACACACAATAAGCATATATGAGATTGTCAGAGTATCAAAATTGCACCTGTATGAATTTTTACTAATCGTACGACGCTCTCCGTTAGGTAGGATCGGTGAACATTTCATCCAAGATACAAACAAACAAACAGTTGTCATTTGAATTTATAAATTCGTTAATATGAAGACTGGTCATTAGTGCAAGCTACTGGGTTAATTAGCTGATCTCAGAAGCTGTGTGATGGAGTTTGGCGTCGTCGTCGGTGAAATAAAACCCCCCCAGGGCTACATGGCGCTCTGGAGTTACAAAGGAGAGTTTTCCATGTCATGCAGTTTTTACCCCACCACCGGGATTTTTGTTTTTTTTATTTAACTTTTTTTAAATTCGCAACCCTGCAGACGATAGTAACTATGGCAACACAACTTGTATTAAATTATGCCGTCACGTCTGCCCGCC
This sequence comes from Callitettix versicolor, assembly GCA_022606455.1. Lineage (NCBI taxonomy): Eukaryota > Metazoa > Arthropoda > Insecta > Hemiptera > Cercopidae > Callitettix > Callitettix versicolor. The sequence goes on along the minus strand of CM040188.1, from coordinate 72,201,762 downwards.
CACCCCACCCCGCCCACCTGTGTCAGCTGATCCAGGGTCACTGTAGAAAACGGACCACATCAAATAATTTTATTTCATCCACGTCTGCTTTGGTTTGACCGAATATAGTCCTCGGGGGGAATATTTTTATGACGTACTTTTGATGGGTTGACGATTGCGTTATTCTACTTTATTTCGTCTTTTTTACAAAATATAGAACAGCAATTGTGTAAAATGAACAATAATTTTTGTTTAACCCATATCCTGAGTTTATATTGTTTGTTTTTTTATTTGTATTGTATTTAGGAACTACGTACAATAACATTTTAAGTAACGATAGCTAAAAGTATCACTCTTGTTAGAAAGTATTAGCGAATTTGCTATTGGAGCGGTCATCATAATAAAACCCATATATAGGTTATATATATATATATATATATATATATATATATATATATATATTTTTTTTTTTTTTTTTTAACGTCCGACTATTATGCACACTTGGGCTAATGCAGACGATGGGATGATTTATAGCGTATGAAAATGCCAAGCCCTGGCCGGGAATCGAACCCGGGTCCTCGGGGTAAAAGCCTAATACGCTATCAACTTGGCCACCGAGGCGGCAATAAAACCCATAATTCAATGTGTATAATTATATGTGTGTTAGCTCCTAATAGTTGTACTTTTGGTCAGATTTTATAAAAAAATATAATAAAATCCCCTCAACCGTATCAAAATGGCGGCCATTAAAAATCTTTGAAAAGTCTAAATTTTCAACAGCATAAGCAGTGTAAAAATCCGTATAAATTAGCTTTCAAATTTGTCAAATTTCATTAAATCTGCTGCAGTCAGGGTTGGTTCTCATAGTTTTATTTTAAAATACAGAAACATGTGTTTTTCAAATTGTTATACGCGATGCTAGTTTTTTGGAAATACGCCTCCATCATGTCAGAGATGCAGCTGTTTGCTGGGATTTTTTTTTTATTTTAAAGCGATTATAATACATGTTTATTAACGCAGAATATTGCGAAAAAAAAATTTATTTAATGTTTCAGCGCTATGAATTAAATTACTTTTTAAACGATTTATAAAATATTTATTACGATGTTACAAAATTTGTTTAGTTTAAAAAAGAAATGCGAAATGTGTTTTGTTAGATTATCTTACTAATTATAAAAATATATATTATTAGGCCTATATTGCAAAGTTTAACAATTTAAACATTTCACATACACTGGTGACGGAATAGGTCCTTTTAAAAATAATTTTGTTTTTGCGCGAAGTGCCTTGAGTTATAATTAAAAATTTGAACAAATTTTGTTCAGCCGATTTTGAAATATCGAGTCTGTTATTATTGGAATTTTCGGGATTAATATTCACAAATAAAGGGAGCAATCCTTTATAACATACTTTTAAATTATTGTTAAGGTGGCATTTCGTAAGGTAATTGTGCTGAAACTGGTTGTCGCTGCTGTGATCAGTAGGCCTAACTGCTGAGTTTGTAGGCCTACAGTGGTTTGGTTCGGTCGGCTACGCTCTAGGAGTTTTCAGAAAATGGATTTTGATACTAGCAGTGTTTCTCTTAGAAGAGGACAAGGGAATTATACCGCTGAAATTAATAGAAGGCAAAAATAAAATATCTTCAAGTCGGAATAGCGAGGGATTCTTTGTAAATTTAATAAAATGTAACTTGAGAATAGGACTACATGAAAAGATGTTCAGAATATATTTTAAAATAAATCGATCTAAATTTACTTTCTTTTAAGTATTTATCCTAATCCGTAAGTAATTTAGCATAAAATAATTCAGCAAGTATACATCAAGTCGTTTAATCACGAAGAAAACATAACCGTCGCGGAGTGACTCGTGACTGCTCACCGACGAAATCAGCCTAGCTGAAAACCACAAAATCATTTAACGGTGGGCAGTTCCAGCGAAGTAGTAACTTCAAGATCACAAAGTCTGACTTGTTATACTAAAATCTGGGCCAATAAAGCCGAGTGAAAACCATTGTTAGAAAAACGTTGAATACCCCAACAGCAATTTCAAAATCGGCCGCAGATAACGTTAACCTAAATAATTAGCACTAAAATGTTCAACTTCTCCGTCAGAAACACACATTACAAATTTAAATGATTATAGATAATGCAGTGTTACCTGAAATTTGAAAACCACTTGACTAATTGTGCAGTGTTGTTCTTGTTGAACTTGATGTCGGGGAAGTACATCTTCAGCACCGCGGAACTAGGGTATCTCACCCAGAAGAACATCAGCTTGGCCTTCCGCAGGTGCATTGGTGTCAATGTCGAAGAGTTTTCAGGAGTTAAGGAATCTTTTGGACAACACATGTTACTGACAGATGAATACAACAATAACAAACACATCTAAAGCTAACACAAAATATGGAGGACAGCCTAGAATACAATCGTCAAACCTAAATGCAAAGAGTTGGAAATTAAATCAAAGGAATATTAAAAGAAAGTAAAAAACATAACGCATTGAACTAGATAAAGAACATTAAAAAATAAAGACGAAATATGAAAGGGAAACTATCGTAGTAGGCATAAAACAAATCTATCAGAACACAAAACAAAGAAGAAAAAGCAATGAATTTAGTCAATAAACCTTAGTCTTAGGCTAAATTATTACAGATCACATACAGCCTATATTCATATTCTGGTTGAATACCCTTATTTTACTATAGTATAAACGTTTTGTACACCTTACACGAAAATTGTACAGATGGGTAAAACGTTAAATTATAAGTTGTAGGAAATTTAATTTCTGATTAAAGATTTTTTTATCAAAATTTAAATCAGAACATCTGTTTAGTCATTATTGTTAGAAAAACGGAACAATGGCAATTCGCCTTTTCAGACTAAGACGATAAAAGCTATGTCTGTTTAGTGAAAATATTTCAAACCAGTTCGACGAAATGCTACATTCGAGTATATGGTTCAAAGTGTCGCTAGCCATTCCGGAGATCCAAACACAAGGGTGTTCAGCTTTATTTAATTATTACAGTGCACCAGAAAACAAAATAAATATAAAATATATCAGTAATTTCTGATTAATTTTTTTTAACGTTAGGCCTATCAGTAGTTATGGGCTTGCACCTGCACATTAAGTTAGAAACAGGAAGAGAGAAGCCCCGATCAATTCGAGAAACAGACAAGGAAATCAAATCCATTTATATAAGAGGTCATCCCTTGTCTTCCTAGGTCTTCAATTGAGCTGGAATTCTTTTACAGGGTGTTTGAGATTGAACCACACCAAGACATATGGCTTCTTTCCAAATAATGATTACTGACAGATGAAACTATTTGTTTAGTCTGGCAGGAGTTCCGCGATTTTTAAAATCGTTCATAGCGAATTATATTTAAAATGTTTTGCAGTTTCCATTAAAATTTCTTGCTTTAAACAACGAAAAGGGTGTAAGTATGTTATTAATGACACAATAATTATCAATGTTAATAAAATAAAAATTACGCTCGCATTATTCGATCAATTTTTGTAAAAGATTTTTTTTTTTGAACTGAACATTTAATATGTTTGTTTTAAAAAACTAAAAGAAGTTTTTTTATTGTTACTATTAATTCGTTAATAAGTACTGTTTATAAACAAATATATTTTTCAAAAACAAATGTAATTATTAATTGGTTTGTATAGAAATAATATATTTTTGTAATTCTGTTAATTGCTTGTATGTTAAAATTTTTGTCATTCAACAATAATGCTTCTTTTAACTACCATCCCTTTACTAACGTAGTACTATATATACCCGATAGGTAGCAGTGTGGTGCAAATTTCAACCACAAAGTTTCTTGGAGTTAACGTATTTTGTAAGGAAAACCTATTTGTACAATAAAACACATTTAAGGTTTCCATGATTTCTTTGAAAGGGGACCAGGATGGAAACCTGTAGACATTTTGTTTATGTTTCACTTACAGGATTAGTAGGTTTACTATAGGCCTAAGGCGAGGGTCAAACGGGCCTAATCCTCATTGGATTAACGTTCACTAGGCCTCGGTGACATAGTGATCTTCCGAAAAGAAATCAAAGTTAAATGCTTTCAAAATTGGTTTTTATATTATTTTTTTTAATTTTCGGTACATCCTTAAAGACTATAACGGTTGTTAACACCCAAAAATTTCAGAAGCTAACGGACCAACGAATTTGACACCAGCAATAGAAAATTCAAAACTGCTTTTTTAAAAATCTGTTGACGAGATTTTGTTCAAACTTAGCGTTCGAAATGTTACGTTGCTTTACTACGGTGTTTGAGATATTTTAAGGTTTTGAACTACTCTATAACCGTTTAGGTTTTAAGTTAGATTTATTTTGTGCTTCTTTTATCGAAGTTATTCCTAGTGGGGACAAAGCAGAGATATGGATGGAATATTTCTTACAGACCAAATGTAAACAATCAGTTGTTCTGTTTCTACAGAACAATGTGTAGGCAAACACATTGCAGTCGTAGAAAAAATGAAAATAGGTTATTCCAAGTGCTAAATTTTCAAAACTAATTTTTGCTCATTTTCAAAACGAATTGAATGCTCACCTTTTTTGCTCATTAGAAATAAACATCTTTCACGAAAAACCTTTTTAAAAAGTTATAATGGAAGAAAATATAAATATAAATAAATTTTGATGCATAATATTAAACTGTAGTTCAATATTTTCCTAATAAAAAAGATGTTATAGAATATCTATTTTGAATGAGGTTTTATCAATATTTAGAACAAGAAATATGCGTTACATGATAGAGAAATATCATTACTAGCAAATAGTTTCAACAATGGCTAAAGTGATACGAGGTTAGGTTATTATACTTTCAAAGAAAGCTATCAAAAACATTTTATGACTTACATAATAGGATTCTGTTGCAAAAAAATGTTAAATGCTTAAATAAAATGATGTTAAAATGTATGCTATACGCCTAAATTAAGATTTGATAAGAAAATCAAAGAGTCAACGAGTTAAGTGATGCATGAAAGATTAAGGGCTAAAGAAATGTCCATGTGACACGCGAAGAAACCCATTCATTACACATTAAAAACCCTTTGTTAATGTTAAATTATGCACCGGGTAAACGGCTATTAAGTCTATGTACTTTTACCATCTAAATAATTCTTACTTTTGTTTGGTAAGAGAAGTGTTGGTTTTACCTTTTTTAGCACAAACTGCAAAGTTTAGAAATTTTATAACCTCAAAATATGAAATGAACATAAGTAGATGTTTTAAAGAGATAATACAATTCATAAATTCACGAAAGTAAGATAATATTCTTTTTAATTAATTTTTGTACAAACATTTAAAAATAACAAATTGATTTAAACAAATCGATTCATTAACTTTATTTAGGCCCTTCATATAAAAAAAAATATTTATATTTTAGTGTAGCTTAAAGTTTACAAATAAAAAACTTTATGAAATACGAATTTTTTTTTTTTTTTATAATCATATTATATTTTTATATTTAAATAATTGATTTTATTCTTTATTTTTATTTTATTTTTTATGGTTTTACTAAAACGAATAGATATTAAAGTTAACTCACAGTTTGAAAAGGATATAGTAGCTGTAAAGCCGTCGTAAGGTCCGTCCCCTGAGTTGCAGTCCGATCCCCGGTCCACGCTGTCAGCACCTCCTCCAAGCCCTGAGTTCGACCTCATATTGCTGTAGTCAGGAGATCCTCCGTGTTGAGCAGCCGCCAGCAGAGCCGGGTGAAGTAATGTCGGAGGATGAAGCGGTGGCGAGTCCCTCAGATCGTTCATACCAGGAGGACTGGCCGAAGGGATGTGGGGATTCTGATGATGAGGTCCGTAGAACGGACTGTAAGGAGAGAAGACCTGAGATTCGTGTAAACTAGGATTAGGAATAGCGACGGATGTCGGTAAAGAGACCGGAAGCATGGGTGGAGGCGGTGGATGGTAAGGTCTCGGCGGAGGCGATTCCGAACCGTTCGCACTTGTTGAAGGAATCATATTTCCAAACTTCTGTCCTGTTTCCATGGTTCCCTGAGGAGACGCTCCCATTCCGTCCTGAGCTAGGATACGGCTTACTGTTCTTGGTGTGATTCTTGTATCCGTAACCTTGTGCCTCTTTTTCTTAGGAGCTACGACCAGGCTGAGGGCTTCGTTTTGTTCAGGTGCTCCTTCTCGACCTTCGGACATACAAAATGGGTTGACATGAGGACCGCTCATGCTGCTCATAGACGAGTATATAACTGCAGCCGCTGCCGAGTTCATGGAACTCACTGGAGGTTTAGGTGGCGTGAACATGGCCGTATTAGGCGACGGCCTGACATGCGGTAGATTGATTGTGTTAATGTTATTTTCCGGGTTGTTATTTGAGTTGTTTTGATGGTGATGCGGAATGCCCATAGAAGGAAACGCCGTTCCGTTGACTCTAGGCGGTGCCGTAGGTCCCGGTGTTCCATTTAGTCCTCCCGGTGGTTGCGGTCTGTCAGAAGGAACACTGTTGCCTCTGTCGATGACTTTGGTTCTTGGTGACTTTCTATCTAACAGCTGTGAGGCGAGTAGAAGGTCTTTGTTGAGTTGTTCGGCTGCAACAGCAGCGGCTTCGGATTGTTTACAAAACAGCCTTCGTTGTTGAACGAACCTCGACATGATTGAATCAATTAAATTGGAAAGCGATGTCGTTATTTCCGTCTTCAATACATCTGCAAGTCCTTCCAGGTCTGATCCAGACACGGGAGGAGCCAGCGTATTGTTACGGAGCATCGTTAGTCTGTCTGAAAATTCTGAAGAATTTTTGGAATGTGATAGAACTTGAGGAGGCGATTGTTGATTGATTTGTGGGTGATTTCCTTGTGGAGTTGAGGGTTGGTTTTGTTGTGGAGGAGGATTAGGTAGTTGTTGTGAAGGAGGCGGTGGTTGGTTGTGGGTTTGGCTACCTTGTTGCTGTTGTTGTTGTTGTTGTTGATGTTGCTGTTGTTGATGTTGTTGTTGTTGTTGCTGTTGTTGGTGTTGAAGCTGATGTTGCTGCTGTTGTTGTTGTTGCTGTTGCTGGTGTTGTTGTGACTGTTGTTGCTGTTGTTGATGGTGGTTTAACATTTGTTGCTGGTGATTATGGTGTTGTTGTGTTAAATGCTGTTGATGCTGTTGTTCAGCCGCCATCGCCGCTTCCTTCGCTAACCTCGCTTCCTGCTCGAAATACAACTTGTGATTTACACCTAGATACATAGCTGCCGCGTTACTCATCGCGTGGTGAGGCGGTAGTTGTGGGTGATGATGGTGGTGAGAATGATGGTGAGATTGTAAGCTTCCCTGATGGTGTTGGTCTTGTAGTACCTGATGTTGAAGTAATGATAAAGCTCCGTTGAAAGTAGGAGGCATCGACAAAGGATGAGGAGGTATGTGAGGTGCAGCTGGGTGAGGGTGTAATTTTGCAGAAATCATTTTTGATATAGCAGGTGACATGATGGGTTGTGACAGAGGGGTGGAGACAGGAATCACCGCAGAATTGTCTTTGACAGGAGTCGTTACAGGAGTGGTAGGTATAGGTTTTTCAGGTAAGGATGAACTGTTTCCATCTTGTTCTAAATCACTACTTCCTTCATCATTATCTTGACATTCGGATTCCTGATCCATTCGCGTACACAATTGCACATATTTTTGCTGCATTTCTGCCAGCTGTTCTTGCATTGTCCGTAACTGATTTTTAAGCGCGTCTTTTTCGACTCGTTTTTTCCTTATTTCACTAGGCTCTAACTCCTCCTCATCATCATCGTCCATTAACATCCCTAAATTCATATTTATCCCTAAACCGGCGTAGCGTTCCGCTGCACTATTGTCGTGTTGTTGTGGGTGATACAATTTACGTTTTTTACAACCATTAACTTGTGTAGGAAGCGACGGACTAGACCTCATCGAAGAAACAATATTTTCAACTCTAGCACGTTTTAATTCTATTTGTTCTGTTTTATTAGATGAATCTTTGTTACCTGGATTGTCTTCCTGGTCCTCTTTGTTATCCGAGGACGGTGTCGGACTGGAAGGTTCCGAGTCCGAGTTGGTACCTCCGACGAGAGCGTCTTCTATCAGTTCAGCCTGTTTGCCAACACCAGAATCACTCATAACTTCGTCCATCGCGGTTCCTTCAGCATCGTCTTCCGCACTATCGGATTCGTTGACACCGTTCACAATAGGCTTACCTACACCACTAACTCCATCGTCACTCGCGTCACCGCCGTTTGTCACTGAACCGTTTTTTAACTCGTTGTTGTTATTATTGTTATTGTTATTAATACTGTTATTATTGTCCGGAGACGGAGGACTAACTCCCCCGCTAACACTAACACTTCGCAACTCTTGTTCCAAAGCTAGGAGTTCTTTTTTACGGCCTTGTAAAATATCCCTAAGCATATGATGAGCGATATCCCCCGGGGGCGGACTACCGTTTTCGTCTAGTCCACGACGAATCACAGCCGACGAATTTAAGCAATCAAAGTTTACCGTTCCGTCGGAACTCGCAGCGTCCATGGTCATCATCGCGTCCGCGGGTGTCGAGGCGTCGGTTGCCTGCTTCACTTGTCGACCGAGTAACTCGTTTAACATCTTGGCGGGCCCGAAGCCCTGCCCGAAGAATCCGAAATGTTGGTGGTTCTGACTGAACAAAGCACCGTATATATTACCGCTAAGAAAACTCGGACGTGAACTAAAGTTCGGGATCGAAGAATAACTGTTACGTGGTTCACCCGCGTCCACACGCTGTCTGGAACGTTTTGCTTTCTTCAACAGTTTGTCGCCGTACAACCCGAAGCAGTCGGCTTCCTCCTCTGATGACATCATAAGACAAACCTCGTGTGATTGGCCAGTGGCTCGGGGCGGGGAGGGTGAAGTCCCCCTCTACTCGCCCATGGTGGGACCTGCAAGGTGCAAAACAACGGCCAACTGTCAGAGTATTGTGTGCTATATGAGAGAGAGAGAGTATAGACTCGTGCTTAGAGGGGAGCGGTGGGACCACCTGCCCCTCCTTCCCATAGCAGCTGTCTCCGTCACCTTCGCACCTAAACACTGGTTATTGCTATCGATTAATACAACTTAAAAATTAAAACATAACTTTACACGAATCTATTTATTTATGTTCAGGAACTAGCTCTGCATCTTAAGGTCCTCCTGTAAAACAAACAATATCCTTAACAACTTGTATAATATTTAAATAGGCCAACTGTATAAAACACAAATTTTGAAACAAATAAAACCATTCATATGATTATAAAAGAAATATTTTTTAAATACCAAAAAAATTGCATCAAATTAAATACGTTTTATAAAAAGTACACTTTCAATTTAACTTTCCGGCTGTAGCCCAACTGTTGCGTTGCCCATTTACCGCTGAATCACTCTCAATCAATTTTGAAAACAAACGCGCCACGCGTCAGATATAAGCCTACATTATACCTACATTAAATACATTAATTGCTTTATTTTCAAAATCGCTCCTCAGTTATTTACTAAATACAACGTTTAAAAAAAAAGTAATCAATCATTTTATGTGAAATTACTCAATATTTCGTAGTCCAAAATGTTTTGAATCTTTTGAAAAATATTTTTAAAAATAATAATTCTAGAATTAAGCATACATATTAGGCCAAAAAAGCAAAATCCATTGGTTTCTTCTCAAATTCCCCATCAAATTATTTACTAAATTTAAAACTTTTAAAAGTAGGCTTAATCTAATTTTTAAACTATAGGCTACTCACTATTTTATAGGCTAATGATAATAATTCTTAGTAGCAGAACTAATATTAAAAACGTTTAGAAAATATTTTAAGATAATAGCCTATTTACTTGTGTAGGCCTAATATTCTAAACAAATTTTATGCACACTGTAGTTTCTATTAATTAACTTTTAACGAATTTGCTTTAAGTACTTTTTTATTGTGAATAAATAAGAGCGTTGACGATAACCGAGCATTTTACACAATTAACCGCAGCTAATTTATTTTCTTTTTGAATTACCATTTTATTAAACACTTGAATGCAGCTATTTTTCTTTTAAAAAATTCTGTAAAATACTTCAGCCGTATAGACTTTTTTTGTCTCACCAAAATTTATAATTATAATAAATACAGGTAACATTAAAATTGTCTTTCTCAATCAAAAAAGTACTTAGGATAGCCTATTGCAAACTGTTGTAGGCCCTAGAACTAACCTATTAAATAATGTTACTGTTGTTCACAAGTGATAGGCCTACCTTTACTGCTAAAAGCCCTTTATAGGCCTATTGGCTTAAAAGCCACTTTATTACCTGTTGAAAGCTCACCGAGATGGATTTAGAGAGAAAGGGAAAAATAATAATTTGCTCACCACGCCTTTAGAAGGAAAATTATATAAGAAAAAATAGCACACACAACTTATTGAATTTAAGCCAAAGAGGTGAACATTTTCCGCCATTTAAAAATATTAAGACACGCTGTCCTTAACGTTTATCTTGATTTTCATTATCAATGTAGTTCTCAAATACTAAAACAACACATAAGAACGAGTTTATAACAAATTTTGATTGAACTGAAAAAAATTACCAGATTTCTCAAAATTGGTTTAACAGATTTTGTTAAAATTTGGACATATATATGAGATTTAAAACTAAAGTCAATTTTATATAAGTTAAATTTTCGGGTCATGATCTTATAAAACGAAAAAGAAAGAAAAACAATCGGCAATGAACAGAGTGTGAGTTTTTTAACCTACAACTTATAAATCGTAGGCCTAAGCTATCGTAGTAAAGGCTTATTCTATTTGTAATTCTCCCTTTTGCTTTTATTAGAACCATTTCATTAAAAAAACTCATTCCCTGAAACCGCCTAAAACTTGATAACTAAACCCCTAAATTTGTGTATATACTTTATATAATTTTTATTTAGTCGGTAATGCCCTAGTTTTCTTAATTTTTTAATAAGAATGCCCTAGTTTTCCTTTCGAAAACTTTAACAAAATACCATAATCAAAAATCTTAGATTCGTTTTTTAATATTTGGCTACAAGTAGGCCTAAGCCTAACATATAAAATCTTAAAATTTACATAGGATATTATAAAAACAACTTTTGGAATATCATTTTGAAGTTACTTTTACAGTTTTGCAGTTTGCTTTGACAATTTCATTTTAGAAACGTATGGTACCTAACGTATGAAAAATCTGTAGCCTATTAATTATAGAGTGTATTTTCGCGATCACAGCCAATATAATATGCTCGCCGCTTACTAATCAAAAGACTTTCGCGTGCACAATCGTTCAATGAACCCTGCACACTCGATAGTTTCCAAGACGCCTTTCACTTACCCGCATGCCCAAGCTGCGGGTATTGTCATCACCGAAGAACTGTATCGTTCTTAGATTTGGAAAACGTTAGCCTAATGGTTCACCGCTGTAGCTCCGCTCCGCACACCTGTAGCTACAGCATTAGCCTGAATTGGTCTGCGACGCCTTAGCGCCGGCACATGTGTCTGGTTGTTACTGTTTCAAAGACATCGGATGTTTTAACAAGTGTCTTCTTAAACATCTGTGTATACTTTGGGTTATCAGAAATAGAAATACTTCAAAATCCTTGTTTGTTTTGTTGAAGAACACTTGTGACATTAAGGAGGCGCTTTGAACTCGGTGCCATGTTTTTTTTCAATGTTACAGATTGAACTAGAAATTATTCAGTCGTACATAATGTAGTTAATTGAGATAGTAGGGCCTATTAACTTATTTTTAGGATGATTTCATGCTAAACTACAGCTAAGTGGTGGTTTTTGTAGTAAACCTACGTAAAGTTGGTTGTTCGTAAACTCTTCGTCAAACATTTTTAACATTCCCTCATTGAAAGATACTGAAAAAAATATTTAGCACAGACATTAAAATAATTTTTAAAGTTTGTACGTATTTTCATCTAAGAACCATAAAAACCAAATAAATTCAGACAGGATAAATTAGAAATTAAACTTCCTAAAATAATATTTTTTTACTTTCTTTACGGCCTAACGAAAATGAGTACGTAATGAACTAAATGAAAAAAATCTTAATTAAATTCCTTATTTTCTGGAGTATTTTCCACGATTTAAGTTGATTTTAAAACATTTTAGACAAATGAAAATAGCCTACTACAAAATTATTTTGAAGAAAGTTTATCTCCTAAAAAGAATATATAAATTTGTTTACATCCTCCTCACTTTATGAAGTAGAAAAAAAAGTTTAGATTTAAAAAATCTAGATTTTTAGATTTGATGTAGGCTACATAGGCCTAACTTATAGATTACCTTCTGTGAGCGCGCGCTCGCATTTGTTCACGTCCGTCGCTTGAGACTACACTAATTGACCAAATATCATGAATTTTAAGATGCAGATAGATTAGATTTGTACGTACAATTTTGGTCAAAACGTTTTTTAAATTCATTTTTTTCTAAAAATCGGTTCTAACGATTTTGATCAAACTTTGCTTAGCCTATATCTAGACAATCTAGATCTAACCAAATCTAGTCAAGTAACCAAACAAATTGGTCGCCTTATACTCAAATATAGGGGTTTTAACTACCGAAAAAAAGTAAAAGTTTAGCTTGTTTGTTCAAAATATGTTCCAAATTTTGCTACAGTTTCGGTTAAAAAAAATGAATATTCATTGTTTAAGTCAGTGTAACAGATATGATGTAAAAGATACTTTTATGGTTAGCGAGTAGGCCTAAATAGAAGAAAAATCCACGACCACAGTCAGGTTCGTTTTTTCTCTTTTCTCTCATGAACTGTATTTGTTTTCAAATTTGTTACACTGACTTATGATTCTCCGTAAATGACTGAATTTCTAGAAAAATCTAATGAATTGATTTTGAAAAAAATATTAATTTTTTCTGGTTACTTTATAACCTATACATAGCCTACTCAAAACTAGGTTTTTTGTGGATATTTGCACCCTTTTTTATTAACATTTTAGGTTAGTTACGTTTAATTTAAAAATATTCGAATTAATTTTGTTATCTGTTTATTTAAACGTTGTCAAATTTCAGCAATAATAGTTTAAATTTAATTTAAAAAACAGAATCGAAGAATGTATTCTGTTTAACATATTAACTTGAATATATTCTAAAAATAATTGAACGTTTACCAATAACGACATAGAAGACACTGTAATTTAATATTGCCTATTATTTACTTATATAAACTAGACGCCACTTCAAGGTGAACCAATAAATGAATCCGCAAAACATATGTTAGGTTTCAAAATGGTGTATATTCTTGTAAAATAATATTAATTTGTATTTCATCACCAAAATAATAATTATGCTACTAATTAGAATTTATTTCGTACTTATTTTACAAATAATGTCAATGTAATTTATAATTTCTATGAGTATAATCTGCATCCCTCAAAGACTAATTTTTTTTATATATCAGGAATTTGTCATAAGCTCAAATACGTTTCATAACGATCTCTGGCCACAGTTGAGAAAGGCACTAATACGTTTTGTTTGGATGCTTGATGGTTTCGTTTCAGAGCTTTCAAGGTTTTAGAGGAACTCGAGGCTTAGTACATCTAAACTGCTCTCTACTGCAGGCCAGTAGCTTAACTTGCACTTTAGATTATGCCAGCGGCTGAAAAATCCTCTAACTTGAACTCCAAAGGCTTTCCAATTATAGAACCGATTATAGAAAAAATATAATTTGTACACCAGATGATACCTTAGCAGAAATGATCTAAGTTGTATTCTGGAAGATGTTAGGTGTTAAAAGATAATCCTAACGCGTTCCAGATGATACAATCGATTGTTAGAAAGACCTAATTTGAACTATGCTAGCGGATGTTAGCCTATCAGAAGGTCTTGCACTCAAGAGGGAAAGAGCGGCTACAGGAAATCATGTAACTTGTACTAAAGAGAACGCTTGCAAATAAAGAAAGACAGGAGAAGTAAATAGCCAGAAAAAACATCTTGAACTCCAAAGAACCTGCACTCCAAATGAGATTACAGGATTACAGGAAGCTAGTAGCAGGAGGTAAGGATCTCCATCCGATTGAAATCAAGAGCAATAACCTTACATAAATCCAGTAAAACTGAAACGTGTTAAATTATTTTGCTAAATTCAAAATGGCGTCAACCTATCGTGACTGTGGCATATTACAATATCGCTGGCGATCTTGTAATGCGATGCTAATAGATGGCAACAATTTCCTTTCCGTTTGTTCAGAGATTAAAGATTTCGTATGTAACAAAGGTTCGGAAATGTCGGTTACCATGGTGATGCCGTTCACCTCTCACTTCCGCAGGATATCACCGGTGACGGGTGACGCCATTTTAATTGTCATCTCCACAAACTTTAATTACTGATATTTCTTTAACGCAGCAACTTTGTTACATTTGTTTAATTTTACTTGGAGGATTTAATTCTTTGCGTTCTGGGGGGGATTTTAAAGTTTTCCAAACAAATCTAAAAGTTTGAAACTCGTGTTTTGTTAATTAATAATTTAGTTGACATTATACTTTATTTATGGGATTAAAGTTTACGCCGATCGATATTTCTTAAAACAAATCAGCTTTGAGGGTTTTAAATTTTCTATTAAATAAAGATTAGTCTGTTTAGTAACGGATTGTTGTCCGGAACGTTTGGATTTGAAATAAAACTTGTAATTATTGTATTTAACCTAGCCTCCTGACATTAGTAATTAATTTGGTTTTGTAATTAGTTTTTACATTTGTAAATAATTAATTATATGTACCTTTGAGTGAATTTGTAGACCATCAATTATTACATTTGTAGCCGCAGTTGATAGCGTGCTGAGCTTTCACCCCGAGGACCCGGGTTCGATTACCGGCCAGGGCTTGGCATTTTCATACGCTATAAATCACCCCATCGTCTGCATTAGCCCAAGTGTGCACAATAGTCGGACGTTAAACAGAAAAAATATGTATTACATTTGTAGACCATCAATTATTACATTTGTAGCCGCAGTTGATAGCGTACTGAGCTTTCACCCCGAGGATCCGGGTTCGATTACCGGCCAGGGCTTGGCATTTTCATACGCTATAAATCACCCCATCGTCTGCATTAGCCCAAGTGTGCACAATAGTCGGACGTTAAACAGAAAAAAATATGTATTACATTTGTAGACCATCAATATTACGATCGATCCCAAGCGATAAACGTCAAGAGCTGAAATTAATTTTTCAGGTTAAGTCAAATTTAGTGTTTCAGTTGTGACTGAAAACGGATAATACAAGAAATAATTCTTCAGTTAGGCGGCGCACCTCATACACCATGGAGGTAGCCAAAATTACAACCGGCACAAACCCTACAACCGGACTAGTAAGATTACAAAGTGCAAGGTGCGAACATAGGAAACTAACGCAACAATTGAGGAACTCGACTTCCGGACACGATATGACGTCACCCGCAATAATCCATTGATCACGAAGTACTTCCGGCCAAGTCACGGTAGATGGTCACCCCGTTCTTGGGTGGAAGGGGGATAGGCCTATGGACATATGTCCGCAAGGAAGTCTCTAATTGAATGAGCTGTGGTGTACTTGTAGGCCTAAACCGTGGGAGATATGTTGGTAGTCGTAGCATGTGTCTATCTTTGAATAACATCTAAGAGCGTAAACAAATTGCACAGGAAGTGTATGGTACAATAACTACGGCTTAACATTTGGTGGAACGTCGTCTTTTCACACGCTTACAGTATCCCACTACGCAGCTTTTCTTCCTCAGTAAAATTTTTATCTTAGGCCAAACGTTTTTGTAAAACTAAATTAACAAGACTTAAAATCTGCGTAAATTATCTGTAGGCTATAAATAACCCTAAAAAACTAAATGAACCGTGGCCTCCATCGGGCTCAGCCTCTTATTTTTAGTGGTAATTTAATAATGATTTTCGAAATGTAAGATGACCACTTCAGATTAAAAAAACTGAAAACTGTGATCGAGGAAATACAGACTTGAGACCTTACATTACAGTATAACCATTGAATATAAGCGTATTAGAATGATAATCCTAATGAGAGATATGTGTTCGCTGCTAGTGTCATCTTGCGGCAGTGTTCAAGTACAGATAAATAGATAATACTGTGTATTTTATCAAACGTCTTCCACCTGTCATTCCAGCTTGCAGCGATCGTGGCGCCTCGGTGGCCTAGTTGATAGCGTACTGGGCTTTCATCCCGAGGACCCGGGTTCGATTCCCGGCCAGGGCTTGGCATTTTCATACGTTATAAATCATCCCATCGTCTGCATTAGCCCTAGTGTGCACAATAGTCGGACGTTAAAAAAAAATAAATAAAAAATTTAAAAAATGCAGCGATCGTAGCGGCAAATAGTCCAGTTACTTGGACTTCAGCCTCTAATATCGTGCACGCTTTTTATAATGGCTGTACTTCTAGTCCTTTTATATTCAGTGGTATAACCTAAATGTGTGTGAGGGGCGAAAGGTGTAGCACCCTTATATTCGCAAATTTTTGTCCGATTTTGATTAATACTTTGAACAAAAATCTATTTTGATAAAAGCAAGACGTTCTAATTCAGAACTATTTTATCTTACAATCTTTTAAAAATCTCATTTCACCTGTATAAATTAGCATTTAAAATTTCGAAATTGAAATTAAGAAAAAGAAGTTGATGGCGTAAGATTTTGCGGGTATTTTTAAACGATCGTGTTAATTGATTTGTTTGCCCAGTTCTAAACAAATCGGACACATAGACCACAAATCTTGGATTACAAAGCCGCAAGTTTGTCCATGTACCGTGGCAACACTCAAATGCTAACTCGCGTTAAGTCAAACAAGAATGCCGGCGTTGAAACCAGCTCACGTACGTTGCTCCACAGTAATTCCATAAAGTTTAAGTTATGGTTATGTTTATGACAAGAAAGTTTCAAGTAATTCATGTGTCTTGCAGTTTGGGAAGTAGCCAAAGCAGAACTTAGTTCAGGTCATTGCGGCACCCATCCCTGGCCACGTGATCCCACTGTCTGCGATGCAGTGCGCAATCACCCAACTTGGCGTCTTCTTGTTGTACGAATAGTTGTGGAATGTAGACTTACGTTCCCAGAATTTAAAGCAAGTCAGGCCGGTAAGGCGGAACTGAGTTCCTTTTTGTAGGATTTAAAATGTATCATTTAGCGCCTACACTATATTGAAAATATTTTTGATAATACGCATTCATTTTGCTAACGAATTTTCATTGGAAAAATGAGCTATTGTGTGTGTGTGTGTGTGTGTGTGTGTGTGTGTGTGTGTGTGTACGCGCTCGCGTGCGTGTGTTTTAGCACGCCATGTTCAGAATTTTGGTCCAATTTGATTCAAACTTGGCAAAAAAATCTATTAGGGGCCTACAGTAATAGCTTGGACAAATATGCTAACTATAAAAATTCGTTTAAAATGACGGCCATTTAAAATCTTTAAAAAATTTATAACTATTTTATCTTAAACGTCTTTGAAAATTCGATTTCACCATCGTAATCAGCGTTAGGTAAAGCCTGTGATGACTAAAACTAAATACTATGGTACGATGATAATTAAATTACCCGTGAGTCCAATAATACTTAGATTTTGTTCTGCAGGATATTAAACATTTGTTAGGCCTAGATTAGCCTAAGCTTTGTTGCAACGAAGGAAGTTGTAATTGATGGCACCTTACTGCGACACACTGGCAGGAAGTAGAAGAGGCTGGTACTTTGTCTTGTGTGGGAAACGGCAAATTGTCTTAACAAGTTTGTGTCGGGGCCGCGTTACTGCGCGTAAACAATTAGGCCTAGACGCTCCGGAGGGAGGAACAGAGAACACATCACATTAGTCTGACGAATAAATACAAAAAGAAAACAATATCAACTTTATAAATGAAATATATCGACACTGAATGAACATAACTGATATTGAACTCTTCCGTTCTCTCTTTAATGGAATAAATGCATGCGAAACACGTAAGTCGCTATAAAGGCTTATCCATAAATATTTCCGTTCCAAAGCTATTGGTGAAGACAACCGATTTCTTAAAATGTCTAATTGTTTTGAAATTTTAGCCTAACAATACAGTTAAGAAGATTTATAACTCAAGTTAACTTTCAAATTTGAAAAAAAAGTAAAATTATAAATGAACTGGACTGCGTGTAGGCCTACATAATCAAAACTTAGCAAAATAATTTTATTTTTGCAAATTGCTTTAAAAAAATTTTATAACGTAGGCCTAATCTTACTTTCTGCAACCTGTAATAATGACTCTAAATAAATTTTAAGTTTTATACTTTATGATTTTCCATAGGTCCTAGATAATTTAACATTTAATATGCCAAAAAAACTCTAATCACTTATCAAGCTGTTTACTTATCAGTACTTTAAAATTATTACTTTGTATTAAATTAAATACATTTGTAATAATTTACAGTAAGTCAAGTTTCCTTAAGCCATTTTGATTCTTCTCTCATAGAATTTTGAGTTCCTTTGTAAATATTTCCTTTGCTTACGAAAATAGGCCGCACAATGTAAGCTTAGGCCTATAGATAAAGGAAGGCCTAGAGCAAGGACCTTGCATTGACGCTTTTTAAGAAGTTAATTAATTAAAGCAACGAACTTTGTCCGGTTCTAGACCCCTGACTGTAGTGTGTAGTTCCTTCCCGTTTCCTCATTACGTTACAGGACTCAGGATGCGGCATCCAGTCAGTCCCCTTCCTTTCCCAGCACCAATAGCCTGCTCATCAAGACTTCCTTCAGTTCCTTCGGACGTGTCCTTCTAATCGAAAACACAGTCAAAGAAGTGACAACGTTTTTAGATGGTATATACACCCCGCTGGGGGTAGCGGACAGCTACACCTATTGAGAGGATTTAGATGTCCCTCGCGGTACCCGAGTCTAACACACACTTACACTTGGAACACTACACTTACGACTTTAACACTTTACACTCACACTTACATTTAGCGAGGCGATAATAGCCTCAATGTGCTTTTCGCCTTAAAAAAAAAATTAAATGGTATACTCGCAGATAGAAGGTCTATAACAGGCGTACGTTTATATTGAAAAAGTAAAACAAAAAGAAGAAGAAGAATAGTCCATAAGTACTTCAAACAAACGTTTGGGTCATTACAGTCACAAAAAATTCTGTTCGTGACCTGTAGGAATACACTTGGACATAATTTCTTAAAAGTCGACACATTCTTGGTCACATGTGAAGATACCCAAATCGTTGTAGCGAGTTGGAAATTGAACTTATTTACGGTCCGGGATTAAAATAAGAGGCTAATAATAAAAACCCCGAACGCCGTCAGGTTTACTTTGGAACCTATTTTGTGAAACGAGAAAGTCTGTAAGTTTCCTGCGCCATTAATTTTAAATAACTTTACAGGCTTTGTAGTGTAAGATTATAAACGATAAGTGGAGTACAGTAATGCTTTATGCATTCCTAAATAGAGACGTTATTGACACAGCTGTTTGTCTTTAAATCCAACCGTTATTGCTTGGCTTTGTGATTCTCACAGTTGTGGTAAATTACGTTTTTAAGAAATATCTTGAAAATTTTTGATTTCGGTGTTTTATAAAGTAGGTTATGTTAAAGTTAGATTTTAAACTGTTTTCTTCGATATTCTGTTTTTTCTATCTGTAAGTAATATGTAGAAGTATTGAAAAATCGGTTTTACCATTATTATATTATGAGTCATGATTTCAACATAACTCAAATAAGGTACAACATAACCTAACTTAAACAAAAGAAAATTACGGTTTTAGAGTAAATAGGAAAAACAAGCATTCGGTGATAAACTTATTATTTTGTTTTTTTCGATTTACCCCAACAGTTAATTTTCTATTAGCCTATTTTTAAAATTTCCTACACAAATTTGTGTTATGAATCTAATGCTTGCACATTCGAAATTTGAGCAAAATATGTTGATCCGATTTTTAGAACCTACACTATTTTTTCAATAACTCACGAACAAAATGTTTTGGGAATGTATGGACTACACTTTTTTTGTACTTTTAGAGCCAAATTTGATAAAAATCGTTAAGCAGATATTGAGAAAATCTTATTTTAAAAAAAATTTGATAATTAAAAAGGGGATTCAAATGAATACTTCTATGAGTGCATGTGCACTATCTTGGGGATTGAACTTGTTGACAATACGTATTAAATTCGGCAAGTAGGTCGGCAAGGTGAGCATATTTTTTTGACAAGACTATTAGAGAGATTATCTTTTTGTAATGATAATCGTAATGATTTCGCAATCGACTTCTGTGTAAAATAACTTTATTCAGTTTATTGTGTGTCCCACTAGCATATCTTCGTACTCAATAATGTCTTCTTATTTTAGAGTGCCAGAGTGCCTTGATTGTTGACCGTCAACAAGCTAGCGTGTCAAATCTGTCCAAGTGATGGTACAAAGCGAATTAGCACAGGAAGCTGTTATTTGTCTCAATGGAACTGCGGCCTCTTCCCGTCCTACTTAGCACTATCAGCCTTCGCTGCGTCAGGACTTCTACTTGGCGCGTTCTTCAGGGGAGGATTTAGAAAATAATCGCTGCACGCAGCTGTATCGCTGACGTGATAGAAGCGAATTGCCAAAAATATTTGTATTTATTTTACCATTTTCGAAATTCTGATTTCACCGTCATAATCAGCACTGAAATCTGCATATATCAGCACTTTCAAATTGTATTGAAAATAAGTAAATGAACACTTATAGCCGTCAAATTAATTTTTTGGTAATATCAACGGATTTTGAAAATTTGAATGCTAATATATACAGTTATTAATGCTGATTACTATGAAAAGATTAAATTGTCAAAACATAAAAACAAAAAAGTTACTGAAAGATTTGAAGTAGCAGCCATTTTGAAACTGCTGAACAATGTTTGCTGGTTAATGAACTAGTCCAAGCCATTATTGTTCCATGTTTGAATAAAATTGCGAACGTGGTAGTGTTAATACACACACACAGGCGCGCGCGAGCCCGTCAGGATCGGTGCTCATTTCAAAGTCCCTGATCTGGGTCCAATAACCCATTTTTCAACTGCTTCTGGAAATAATTTTTGGTGGAAAATAATTGACTGCAAGAAAGTATCTAGGTTGTTTTTGCCAATTATTTTTAAGTTTTTTTTGTGTTTAACGTCCGACTATTGTGCACACTTGGGCTAATGCAGACGATGGGATGATTTATAGCGTATGAAAATTCCAAGCCCTGGCCGGGAATCGAACCCGGGTCCTCGGGGTGAAAGTCCAGTACGCTATCCACTAGGCCACCGAAGAGGCTTTATTTTTAAGTAATTATCGGTAACGCGTTATTTTTAAATCAAAATTTCTTTAAACGAAATTTGTAAAAGTTTATTCAGCCTAAAAACTAGTTTTAGTGTTATAATTTATAAAATATTTTAACTATATTTTATACGTAGTATATAGGATAATATATACATAATGTATTATTATGTAGGCTACTAGTTAAGCATTTTTAAAGCTAAACTTGTTTTGAAATAGGCAAGTTTCTGTTAAAGCGAAGAATCCGCAATAGAGTAGTATGGAACCCGATGCGATAAGTTAGGCCTACCGCAGCAAGAAGCTAACCAGGACCTGTGATTACTCAAGATTTAACCGTTACGCCCAAGCCCGTGCTCCTGGAGCGTGTCCCCTCATAACGATCTTTTCTTTAAGACGTTGGAACCAGTCTTGGAAAGACTTCTTGGCTCTTTGTTTGTCGCGGTCCCCTTACCTGAAAGCCTTCTTCTTAAAACGACCGTTACATCTTCGACTTTATAGGGGAGCATTGTCGAGTCTGTTCCTTCCGGTTTTACTACCCCTTATCGAGTATTTCTTTTCTTCGCGACCCTCTTTTAAATACACTACCCTTGGTTTCGTAAGATTTACATTGTTGCCAAACCTCAAGGTTTAGCATTTCATTCGGATAAGCGTAAATATTTATGTAATATGTGTTTGTTGCGTGGGAAAGAACTTCGTTTAATTATGGTTAACTTTTAGGCCTACATTGTTAACAGAGTTAAGTGATTACGTAAAGAACTTGTTAACAATTGTGATTAGAAAGTGATAACACCTGTATGTTGACAAAAATATAGAGTATTGTTCTCGATAACAAACAAATCAGATATTGTGAAGAAAGATTTCATTTATTTTGAAAATTATTGTAAGTAAAGCGACTTCATAACTTTAAATTATGAAACTATTCATTGATTTATTGGAAATTGAAGTATTGCAGTACATCGTGGTAAAACCCAGACTTGTCATGAAATATATTGAACATTAAACTCCAATATTCATTTTGAAGGTTGTAAAGAATCTCTAGTGTATTATTTTAACGCTTATTGTTATGTTGAAATAAAATGTTCAAGAAAGGAAGCTAGCTCATCAAAGTAACGTCAAATTTATTTCATCAAATATTTTTGATCTCAGAAATTTGACGAATCTGTGATAGTATAATATGCACATTATTATCTTGACTCGTTTAAGTGGGATCTCTGTAAATGTTCTCACAAATCCTTGCCTACATTGTAAAGCGTTTAACAAGTTTGCGTGCAAATGTCAAACTACAATAATTAGTGCGTAAGCAAGGGGAAGACGTGCGGCAACAATGTGTTACACGCAATTTCCGGTTCCGTTACACCAAGACACGAGCCAAGACTTCCTGTATTACCCCTTTCTAGCTAAGATTTGTCGACGTTAATTGCTCTATATCGAAGTGCAACAGACAAAGGCAAACGTGATTGTTTATTTAAAAGTGGATGATCAAATCGATCTTCGATTCGAGAGTGTAATAGATATTTATTGTAAAAATATTTTTAGACGAATATTGGTGTAGTTTATTATGTGTATATTATATACTTTTAGGCTATAAACGGCTATGATAACCTTAGTGGTTTTTGCCGGCAAAAAATAGGCTTTAACTTTCATTTCCTTTCTTACTAGGCCTACTTGAATTACCTAATTATCATGATCGGGAAAATATATTTTTAGATTTTATGGATATAGTCAATATTCATTTTTCGATTTACTGAAAACGAAAACGTGGATGTAAATAGAATTTCTGTCGCATATCTTCTGATAAACGAAGACTAAAAAATTATCGATTTATATGAAATTTTATGTGTATTTTTTTCCAAATCTCAGAATATTTTTCAAAAAAAATTCAAAATAAGAAAGTTCTTTATCAGGCTTGATTGAAACGTGGCTCTTCCGTTTCAAGCTATTTCCGGCACACAAATCAAACTTACAATTATTTGGGAATGGCAATTACGAGTGATGGACTCTTGAACACAGCGATAAAAGAACGAAACACTTTGGGAAGAAGAACAGTAAGCACCATATGTGATCAACATATAACAAAAATAAATAAGATAGAATATACAACGCAATTATAAATATTATAATATCATATGGAAGCAAAGTATAACATATTGAAAAAAAACTTGAAGCTACAGATCAAGAAAAAAACAACTTCAATGGTAGGGCCAGTCCAAAAGATGGACGAAAATCGACTTCCCAAACAAATTATAAAATGGAAACCACGTGGTCGCTGAAGAAGAGGAAGACCGAGACTTAATTGGAGAGAAGGAACTGATAAAGAAGTAAGAGAGAGGGGAATTGAACACGGTCTATGAAACGACAGATAAAAATGTAAATTAGGAACTGGAAGACGTCGGAGAACGTTTTAAGTCGAAAAGAAGAAGATATAGGCCTATCTCCACGAAAATCTCGGTTTAATAGTAAAAAATTGAAATCTAAACCCAACTTCTAAAATGTTCATGAGAATTAAAAATATTTTTTTTTGTTATTTTAAGACGAAAAACACATTAAGGCTATTATCGCCTCCTTAAATGTAAGTGTGAGTGTAAAGTGTTAAAGTCGCAAGTGTAGTGCTGTAAGTGTAAGTGTGTGTTAGACTCGGGTACCGCGAGGGACGTCTAAATCCACTTAATAGGTGCAGCTAGTCTGCACCCCCTGAGAATTAAAGAAATGCGTAAATTATAAAAGCAAAAACAAACACTAACGCAGTCGGAATTGGGTTTTTTCGATTTTTTCTTGAGTTATTTTATTTTATTTTTGGTACAACATTTGGGCACGTTACTAAATTTTGAGAATTTATGCCGATTCCTTGTTTGCCGTAGATGCGTTTTACAAATCTCTAGTCTTAGTTTAAAAAGTAATAACCATAAGTATATCTATTCTCTTTATAAACTAATATAACAACTAAAAATGTCTGATAATGCATTTCAAAATGGCGTTTTCTTGTAGTCGTGTACCGTCCATAACTTATGGCATTCCTCAATAACCTAGGACACCTATTGATACTATTCTACAACAAAATTAATACAAAATCAAAACGAAATTTTGATTCAGCTTTAAATACAGTTTTCTTTTAAAAATGTATACAATTTAAAAAAACCGATTAAGTATTGTAAAACTTAATTTGTTACCAACGGATTTATTTGAAAAAAATAAACCGCATAATAAAAAAATAAAATATAATAAAGCTATATTTTTCAAGCTCGGTTTATGTTTTCAAGTTCGGTTTTCCTACGCTATGGACATTACCGTACAATCTCAAATACCTAAACAACTCTGCGGTAACTTTCTCAATAACCGGTAAACGATAGAGACAGGAAGGGAGAAAGAGCAGAAATTGCACCAATTTCAAAGCAGAAAGATAAACAACGGTTAATTGACAATAGTTGGGTCCTTGTAGGATAAGACCATGTCTCTTGTGTGTGCATGCATACAATATAAGCGTAGTGCACAAGATGCATGCAAGATAATGATTGCTATCTGTGTTTACTTTCAGCTTACCCCTCCCCTCCATTCCCTCGCTACCGATGCATATTGCCACTGTTCAACCCCCCACTCCCACCCCATCCTACACACTTCAACTATCGGATTATTGCTTCACAATTTGATTAGTATTCCTCGAGTTCTTAAATAATTTCACCACTTCATCTTGCTTTTAATCAAGTATTAATTAATGCAATGACTCTAAATGTATCCGGTATTGTAAACGGCCGGGGTTAAGGAGAGTGTTTTGAAGATAAACTGCGACGGTACATAGGCCTAGTAGACTTTCAGTTAATTGAAAGTAATGTTTGTGCTGCAGAATGTCTCGACATTGGTATAGGACTTAAAACATTACGTGTGGCGTTTGGTGTAGCGCCGACAGAAGTGAAAACCGGTATACGTCATATTCATTAAATAATTTAACTACACAAATTTAGAAAATACACATTTTTTAAATTAAATAGAACAATAAACCTAAGCTCAATTGAAATGATATTGAAGCAACAGCTGTTGTACGAAATCAGCTGTTAAAAAGTAGTAACTTCAAATATTTTTTGTATTAGGCCCTATACAAGATCAATTGTATATGCTGTGAGGTATGCGTTACGGAATCAAGCGTGACGCGAAAGCAAATGTTTTGTCAAAACCATGTTGTATATACCTATGTTTCCCCGCAGGGGTGCAGACTAGCTGCACCTATTGAGAGGATTTAGATGTCCCTCGCGGTACCCGAGTCTAACACACACTTACACTTGCAAAACTACACTTACTACTTTAACACTTTACTCTCACAATTACATTTAGGGAGGCGATAATAGCCTGAATGTGTTTTTCGCCTTAAAATAAAATTTAAAAAAATATACTTGTTTTTGTCAACCGCGACCATAAAGGTTTCACTTCAAAAATATAGACCACAAAAGTCTCGCAAATGCATTTGATTTTTGAAGTGAAACGTCTATGGTTGCTGTCGGCAAAACATGGGTATAAGCATGTGCTTTTGAGTATATTAAAATTTTTATGTCTGAAATATTTTGAAGACATTTCACCGTTGTAATAGGCTTTAACATCTGCATAAATCAGCATTTTCAGTTTTAAAAATCTGTTGAAATTAAGAAGTTTTGTGACGGCGGTCAGGGTTCATTTTCGTATTTGCAATGTAATTTGAAAGTTTAAAATACATTTGCAGTTTTTAATGCTGCTTATGATAGTGAAATAGGTATTACAAATATGGTAATTTAAAGAAAAATGCTTTAAAAATACGCTTCTATCACGTCAGCAAGACAGCTGTGTGCCGCGATTATTTTCAGCTATTAGTTTAATTCCCACGTTTACAGAAACAGGCGGACAGACACAGAATTTTGTTTGGAGGCAGAGAACCATATTATTTGTAAAAATATAAAAATCGATTTGTTTACAATCTGTGCTGAGAAAATCAACATCGAGAAAAGATTAGGCTACATTGTTTGTTGAACGTTTTAACAAACGGATATGAAAAAGGTATTTCCTCGGCCGTGCATATGTGGATGTTGACCTTGAAGACGTTAGCTGGCGGTGAAGAGGTTAAACACCTAAACGAGGAGGGTGACTTGAGCCACAGCTGTTCTTTGGCCCAGACTCCTTTTAACCGTACTGTCGATCCGGTATTTAATTTTTTAAATTGTTTATTCCGCCATGTCTTTGAACTCGGCAGTATTACGGCAAACTTTACAGCTGATGATAACAATCAAGAAAATATTTTAAGGTCGATATATATTTTTTTAGTGAAATATAAAATACAAGTAAAGTCCAACTAATGTTATTAATTGACTTTTTTTTGATAATTTAGAATAAACAAATATCGACATAACACACGAAAAACACAAGGTTTCGAACTAGGTTCGAATCTGAAAAAAGTACTAGTTATAACAGGCCTACTGAAAAAATAAGTAGCCTACTTTAATAAAATTTTACTTAACCAATTGTTCGTATTTCTCCAATTTTGTCTTTAAATTGAACTAGAAATAACAAAAATCTACTTTCTGGGTTTGCAAAAATCTTTGCAACGTTTTTGTATGATTACAATAAAACCAAAAAATATGTTTAATGACTCCACTGAATTCTTGGAGGTTTCTTTTTATCCCTACCATTTGTTCTTACGTAACCCTCTTTAAGAATGGGGTTGTGAACACGTGTATTTGCGCGAGGGAGATAAAGCACGCTCTGTCACGGTGGCCACCGGAAGTCCGGAAGTAAGAAACGGATACCTTACTTCTTGATATTCCCGAGTGCGTGACGTCATCGGAGGCGTAACGTACTCACCGGCTCATACACACTTACTTGATACGAACTAAACTTGTTTAAATTCTTTAAATCTAGTTAGGCTTGATTCTAGGAAACAATGGGAAAAGGAACCTTGAAATGAGCACCGATCCTGACATCTAGATCACACTTTTATCGATCGTTTTAAATGTATAAATGTTAGCCCGTTCATGCTTGCAGTTTTAGTCCGATATGATTCAAACTTGGCATAATAATCTAGTTGCAACCAGCAAAATTCTTTCCACAGTTTCAAAATGCTGGTCACTTTAAATCTTTAAAATTTAGTAAACATTGTATTCTTTTTTTTAACGAAACAGGCTACATTGGTACTTGAGAAATAATTAACAGGATTTCCGATTTTTTTCTTTGAAACTAAGCTTTTAATGTTAGCTTTGGCGAGAGGAGTGAATAGAAAAAGAAGTCTGCCGAACGGAAGAATGTAACGGAAATATAGAACGAATGAACAAACGAATTTCATTTCTCTATTTCTGTTTCTTTCTTTTCAATAACAGTACACGCGTATTATACGAAAACGTTTTGTTGCTTTGGTTTCGGTATTTTTCCTTAGTTTCGGAACACGAGCACGTTGTAACCGTTTATAATACATTCGAAATCAATATCAACGTTTATAATTATTATTGTTAATATTGCTAGTTTTTAAGAACATACCTGAAACTTATTATAGCCTATCAGCTGTTCAATGAAATCAGCTGATCGTTACGAATTAATATAAAACAACTGATATTTTACTATAAATACAGTAAATAACATCTAAGCTGGGATCACGTATTTATTTATTTAAACAAAAAAATATTTGTAAACATGTCTTCAAACTAATTATATATTCAGCAAAGATATCATTAACAAAGCTTCGCTTCTGTCTGTAACTTCCCGAGTTTCACATGTGTTTTTTACCTGATACAACACTCGTATAGCATACGAACAAATTATTTGTTTGCATGTTTTACTGTGAGTTTTTGTAGGATAAGTTTAAATAGCCAGTGTGTTTAAATGTCGTATAGGATAGGAGTGGTGCATAGCCACTGGGCCCTGAATCCGTCAGTATATGATCTTCCGGCGGAAGCCTCCACGTTGTGGGAACAATGCTGCCAACTATGAGGAAGTAATTGTCTGTAGGGAGAGAGTGGACAATGAAATCACGACTTACTCCCTTTCCTTTCCTGCTGACACCTCGCACTGCTAGCTGTGGACACCGGTACTGTGTCCAGGGAATGCCTTCTCTTCCACTGGCCAATCAATATACGTTACAGTGTACCTAAAAACTGTCCATAGGATAAATCTAAAATAAACGCGGCACGCAGATATTCAGGTATTTTCCTTTGCCTTATCCTTAAACAGCATTAAAATCTGCATGCATTAACACCTGAAACTTTTAAATTACATTACAAATACAAAAAAAGATCCCTGACCGACGTCAAAATAATTTTTTTAATTTTATCGAATTTTGAAAATCCAAAACGGTTTATTTATTCAGTTGTAACGCTTTTTACGACGGTAAAATCTGATATAACAAGAAAAATTGGGACAGAAAAGTTACGCAATTTTAAAAACGTATAATGGCCGACATTTTGAAACTGTAAAACGAATTTAACTGATTACCGATTTCTTCCAAGCTATTACCAAAATCGATTTTCGTGCCAAGTTTTAAGTCAAATTGGACGGAAATTGAGAACGTAAGCATGCTAAAATATTCTCACAAGCGCGAGTGCGCGTGCGCGCGCACACACACACATATATATAACTTCCTGTCAGCAAATTCAACGTTATACGATCATCAAATTCTGTTTTTGTAACACTCTCTGTCAACAACACACCTAAACTACTTGACACTATAAAGAGATTTAATATTTTTGTAATACAGGCTAAATAATTTATTTTGGAAAAGTTCATGCTTTTAGAATTACTTTATTTCGGATAAATGATATTTAACTCACGCTACAATACATGTTAGAACGTCTTCTTTCTATATTGCAGAAAAGTAATTATATTTTAATCACGTCTTACCAGACCAAAAGAGAGTAAGAGAGTATAGAAAGGAAGCCGAGTTCTCAAGTAGACTTACTCATATAAAGTTATAATTAATTCATAATAAGGAAAGCTAAAGACGGGCGTCCAAAGATGTTCTCAAGTATTCTTTGATCCTCTGACACCTTTCTTTCAAGTCGTTTGTTAATTAATATCTGATGTAGCCTTTTTAGGGTGAATACCTTAGAAATCCTTTATGAATGGAACAAAACAACGTATGCCTTTCTTAGATGTTTCATTTCTTAATAATAATAGCCAGCCGCCCCGTGTCTCATTGTTTCATCTTTCCACGTCGCCAGTTCTGTTCTTGCATTGTTAAGGAGATATTGTAAGGATCATTTCCTATTTCTCTTGTAATCATTAGCGAATCTCTATGAAATGCGTACAATGTGCTCATTCCTTTAATTCAATTATACTATCAGTTGTGTATGCATTTAAGACCTTTGGATGTAATAAAAACTCATGTTTTCTTTTGAGCATTTATCCATTTCGCCTTTCCAGCGACTAAACAGTAATGCATGAGAGTTTTGTTAAGCGCACCAACTGAAATCACAGAATATTTGTAGCGATCACAGCGTGATTACCCTCGAATATTGGGAGTGGACGAGAGGGGGAGTGTTTATCGGAATATAATTGAAAGCTTTTTCACGGAAGGAAAGAAAGTTTTTTCAAAAGTTATTGGCATAACAGAGCTGATTAAAAGTAAGAAGCAGAACACATATTGTGGAGATAAATTTAAAATTATAACTTGCTTAAAAATCATGAAAATTTAAACTATTAAACAAGTTATGAATAAAAAAATTGCCTTGATATGAGATTTGAAAAATATTTTTGACAGATTTATTATAAAATGCTTTGTTAGAAACGATCTTAATTTTTAATTTAAAAAATAACCAGTAATTTGTAATAAGTCATCAGCTTAAAAAAATATTTATGTTCTTTTTTAGAATATAAGTTAAATTTTTTACGTAACTGTTCGTTGTATTGTTTGAAAACTGATTAAAAATTTAGGCATACAAAATAATACAATAATAGGTGACAAATTAGGATCGGTACAAATTAAAACGTACGAAGACTTGGAGTTCTTACTAAAACTCAAATTAAATTAAAGTAAATTTAATTCGTTCTACACAAAATGTTCCCATTGGTTGCGGTTACTGTAGAGGATAATGGTTAACACCTGGTAAAATAAATTTTAAATTGTACTAGTTTTTCCCGCGAGATGAAAAAAACAACTTGAGCAGATCATGAAAATGTAAATTAACGATATAATTTATTTCCGAAAAATAATGTTCCAAAGTTCCCACCGGATGCGGAAATAACTTTCGAAAAAATGGTTGAACAATCTGCTTTTAATTTCGTCAGATAAATAATTTCTTTGTTGGAAAGAAACAATCGGAACACATTCAGGGATTTTTAATTTCGCAAAGTCTTATTCCCAAAACATGGAAATTGTCATCCGGTAGTATTTAGCGCAACAGTGATCCTGCTGGGACCGCGCCAAGGTGTCTGAGCCTCGAGGTGTGCAAATAAAAACCATTACGCTAGATTAACACTGTTTTTTTGTTAGGGGTTGTCGTTTTGAAAAAATTTAAGTGACGCAAATTGTGGGATTTGCGTCACTCCTTCGGGGTTTCTCCCGCTTATTGGCAAGGAGTAATCCGCACATACTCCCCCGTGGTCCTTGTAATATGCATTACCCACCACCCCTTCCACTATACACCCTTATGAAAAGACATTTTTCTCCCCTTATTCGGTCTTGCCTTCTCCCTTTCCACTTGATATTCACCCTCTTAACTATGCACACTAGGACTTGGAAGTTTGTTGTCTTACATGTGTGGTTTCGTGTTTTGAAATCTAGATTAATAACTAGGATTGTTTTAGTTAGCCTACTGTTTGGATACTTCCTTAATGCGCCGACTATTTAAAAATGTTTTATATTTTTATTAAAGTTACAAAATATTTGTAAGAGATAATTTTTCTGTTATTTGTAGGCCACGATGTAATTTTACTTATCAACTGAAACTCTCAGAACAAGTGAACGACGAAACAACCCTCCTCGTTACGCGAACCAACCCCGTTGGGAATTTACCACGCAAGGTTAAACACAATAATAACAAACATAACCTTAAAGACAAAATTAACAACAAACAGCTGTTTTCCAAAATATGATTTGAAAAAGATTATTTTAACTGATAGCCAACTAATTGTTAACATAAACAGTTTTGTTTTTCCAAAATTTGATTGATATGCTTTTAAATTAACTCTTTCACAGTTGTGTATTTTTCTATTATTTTTTTTACAGACCAACAAAATTGTCTTTAGGATATGTTTATCTATCATATTTATACGAATTGGTATTTTTAAATTGCCCTAAATTGTCATTTTGTGTTTCATCCTTGGCTTGTGATATTATACGTTCACTGTTTCTTCAGTCAAAGCCAACGATGACGAATTGTTTCAAAATTGAATTACGTGAAAATTCATGTCTGCGACAATCAGGTTCTTTGAGCTATTAGCACCTAGAAATCTATTTTATTTTAATGAGGACGAGGGGTTGACGTTAACAGGAAGGGTAAAAAAGCTTAGAGCAAGTAACTGCACGACTTGAACCCTTGACCTTGAAATGCATAGTTCATATATATATATATATATATATATATATATATATATATATATATATATTGGCGAAAAACCGTTAAGGTTATCATCATCATCATCATCATCATATATATATATATATATATATATATATATATATATATATATATATGTATGTATATATATATTAGTATCACCATGTTCGCATTTTTGGTCTAATTTGATTCAAACTTGGCACTAAAACCAGTTTCGGTATTATCCTGGACAAGTTCTTCATTCAGCAAAATCAGTTAAATAATTTTTAAATGACGAAAATTTCAAACCTTAAGAAAAAAAATCATCACTCTTATTTTACACTTAGTTGAAAAAATAATTTAACCGTTGTAATTAGCGTTAAAATCTGCATATATTAGCAACGAACATTTTCAAATTCAATTGAAATTAGGGGAATTGTTCTAACGGCGATCAGGGTTCATTTTCTTGTTTACAAGGCAATTTGAAAATTTAAATAATTTATGCAGATTTTGATATTTTTTGGGGGGGATTCGCTTCCATTGATTCGTTAAAAAATTTAAAAATTAATTTGCATTTAAGTGGTTTTCTGATTAAAATTTTCGTAAACTTGAACTGGTTTTGAAATATTGAGAAAGTTACAACTTACGTGTTTATGTCTGAAAAGATTCTGACATATAAATAGAAATTTTTCCGATTTAAAACAAAGAAAATTCCTCAACTACTGTAAAAACAAATATTTTTATTAAGATTGTCAAAAAAGTTTACGCAATTTTTGAAAGTCGCTATACGAAGCGGCTCACGTACAAGACACATGGGCTCTAAGTCCGCGAGTATATCTACGTGCAAAGCTTAGGTTGTATTGATTTTTTCGAACTTCTTCTCATTTCCGAGTTCTCCCATCATGAATCAATGCTCGCATGGTCTCCTTACCCCTCTTTAAAGCAGTTAAGAACGAGGGTAAAAAAAGGGTTGAAATTGCGAGCGAGCGAGATATGAGCGAGACAGAAAGTCCAAGACGTAGTCAGGGTTTCCTTTGCTTTTTTCCTCGAGTCGCTTGATTTTTACGCAAACCTCCGCTGTTTATTGTAAAAAACAACTTGTCTGTGAATTTGTTTTGTTGGAGCAGAAATGTCTAACAGCTTCTGGGTTTAATTAAAACTATTAAAAAGTAATTTACATTGACTATTCAAATATTTTATACAACAGAGGAACAAAAACTTAGTTTCTGTCTGGAAATAATCGAGTAATTTCACAACAAAAACTAAACAGTTTGTAACTGAACACAAGCAAATTTCATTATATTTAGTAGAAATTCATTGATTAACGTTAATTAACTAAATTTATTTTTGACAACCACTAATAATTGGCAAATTAAATTCCTTTCTTTTACTTTGATATCCTTCAAAAAACTTTTCGGACTTTAAATTGTATAAAGAAAATCGAAGGAACTTTGTGATCAGTAAATTAATTTTTATCCAAAACACATATTTAGATATTAAACAACGTAACAAAAACAAGTAAAAAAACAGCTTTAGGCTACATGCAAACATTTCTGTTACACTTTAGATTTATTTTCTATAAATATAACAATCGGTGTATTGGTGACGTGATGGAAGCGGATTCCTACAAACTAACAACGTTTAACAATAGCCCATGGCGTAAACAATTTAATGTTCGAGCCATTTTCGTATTTAGGGGATCGAAATACAAAAGTGAAGACTGTTTACAGTAAAAAAACATTTTTGTTATTGAACCAAAAATTAAAATCATGTATCATGTTTTCTCTTTTTTTTTAATTACGATAATTTGTTCGAAAACGCGACAAATTAACATAGCTAGTTCTCAACATGAAACTAATTATAGCCTATCAGCTGTTCAATAAATTCAGCTGATCGTTGCGAATTAATATAAAACAACTGATCTTTTACTATAGCTAGTTTTTAACAACATAACCTGAAATTTATTAAAGCCTATCAGCTGTTTAATGAAATCAACTGATCGTTACGGATTAATGTAGCAACTGATCTACTATAACTACCAATATAAATGTGTGCACTCGCATCACGAGATGCGCAACATCACAACCAGCTCTAAAATATTAGGGGAAACCGGGGGTGGTTGTCACACTTCTCACATTTAATTTTTTTTAATGAGCGTAATTTTATTAAACACCAATTAAATTAAAGTACCATTAAAGTACCAAGTTCAAATTAAAGTACCAAATATTGAGAAATGTAGAATAAACTTTCATTCACATATATGTACTAGAAGTTTTTTTTTAATTTAAAAAAAACTTTACACCTGTGACAAGCAGCCCCGTGGCCGGGGTTGCTTGTCTCAAATGGTGTGATGTTTTTTTCAATAATAATTCCATTTTAAACCCAGTCATTAAAATAAGTGTTAGTATTTTATTGCAATTGCTTTTTCCCAATATATATACAAATTTACTAATTTTTCCTTTCCAATAAGCTGTCGTTTTCGTACAGCGAAGGCCGATATACGCTGGATTACCGGCAATCTACTGCATATCGTGTAGGCCCTAATACCAAAGTATTTTGCAACATTCGAAACTTGTACTCACGGATCTGGCCGCTCCATTACCTTATTTTCAATGGCAATTCACTAAAAATGAGATTTTATTGATAATATGTCATATTTTCAGATTTAGTGTTTAAACTACGAATAGAGTTATCCTTTTTAACTAGTATAATACAGGCCCCAGGCTATACGTACGATAGATTTTCCTTTACAAAATTTACAAAACATAAAACTTGCACAGATATAAAATGGCCGCTGAGTTTTGCATGATAAAACGGCCGGGTGCCTAGGCGGAGGTAAATTTGCGGGATTTCCAAACTGAGGCCTAAAATTATTTATTAATCGGGCACCGTTGCGCGGCCTGTCACCTACATTGCCAGTAATCCGTGCTGGGAAGTGGATGCAGTTTTGCATTCAGTTTAATTAAAAAATAACGCGCTCTGCAGTATTATGATTTCTGTTTGAAGGTTCCGAGCATTAGTCGGTATGGATTATTAACAACGTGGCCGCAGGCCAGCTCATGCAGTTGCAGTTATTATGTCGGCTCAGTCCGTCTAGGCTTAGTTTATTTCGTTTTCGCGTTAAACTGCAGTTTTGCAATATGTAACTATTATACCATCAAAGACATGATCCGTATTCATATTGTTATTGTTTTAATAAGTCTGTTATTATTGTCAGGGAATTTCCGCTGGTGAACAAAATATCCCAACAGCCGTGAATGAATAAATCATTCACGTGACTGTAAAATGTACCAATTGATTCTTTGTTTTCTAAACAACCGTACTAAATTCCCTTTGGACTAATGAAGGCGAGTGATCGGCGTTAACGGTAAAGAAAAAAGCTGTCGGCAGTAACTTCAGTCTCGAACCTACGTCTTTGAGGTACACAGGTTCAGATATTCAGCAGGCTGATCAGTGCTTAACTAACTTGGACACGCTAGTCTCTACTTTTTCGTGTTAGTAAACTATTGCCATTGGATATAAACGGACTAGAAGTGCAGCCACCATTATAAAAAGCGTAATCGATATCAAGGGTTAAAGTCCAAGTAATTGGAATATTTGCGGCTACGATCGCTGCAAGCTGCAAGGTCAGGAGTGGAGACGTTTTAGAAAATAAACAATACAATTATCTATTTCATTGTAGTTAAACACTCTACCACAAGATGCCACCAGCAGCGAGCTCTCCCAAGTTTTTTCATTACGGTAACCATTTTAGTACGCTTATTTTCAATGCTATTGCTTCGAAATTTTTTGAATAATTTGTTAGGTATTAAAGTCAGTTTAAATTGGCATTTAAAATATTTTCTTTCTCACAGAATATTTTATTTCTCAAAGAAAGTATGGTTGTAACGAAAAATTGATTTTGATGTTATGGATTTTTACGATTATAGATACATTTTTTAAAGCAATTCAAAGTTGTTATTTGTGTGTTACGCTACCGAACCTCTTAGTTTTCTAACTTTTATTTTATACGCTGGAAATGTAGCAGGGACATAATAATACCTACAAACTCTGAAAGTTAAGTAACCGTGGTGTTTAGAAAAGCTTTTTAAAAATTATAATAGTTAAATAATATTGTTAACTTCATTTTAAAAAAATCATCCGAAAATTCCAAAAACATCGTTAAATTGGAATAAAATCCACAATTCTTTACAAAATTATTAACTAGAATTGGCTATTCAAAAATTTCCGTTATGCCTACAGAGGCAATGTTTACTAAACAGCTGATTTTGGACAACAGATGTTTCTTCGACAACTGTGTTTATAGTTAGTGTTTTTAAAGCGTTTTAAGTAAGCCTAAAATTTTTGTAGTAAATTTTCTGTCATTCAGAAGCTTACCTCAATGTGGCCTATTAATTTTATTACGTTGTTTATTAATAGGCTTGTGAATTGTTTTTTACATTTAATTAAAAAAAAAATTTTTTTGAATTTTATCTTAGCTAGTTATAATTATCAAAATAATATTTTATTACAAGCTGTATTACAAACAGAAAGTTAAAGTAAGAATTTTGTTTACTTTGAAACAATGTTTACTTTGAAAATGTAAAAACAAAAACGACAATAATTTGGTCGCGAAACGTCTTCTAAAAAATAAAAAAGTATACGTGTGGAACTCGGGGAGTTACACACAGAAGTGAAGCTTCAGTTAATGATAGCTTTGGTAAATATATAATTAGTTTAAAGATATGTTCACAAATATCTTGTTTTGTTTAAATAAATATATATGTGAACCTACCTTAAATAGGCCCTACTATTTACTGTAGTTATAGTAAAGGATCAGTTATTTTATATTAATTCGTAATGATCAGCTGATTTCATTGAACAGCTGATAGGTATAATAAGTTTCATGTATATTGTTAAAAACTAGCAATATTAACAATAATTATTAAAAACTTTTATATTAATTTCGAATGTATTATAAACGGTTACAACGTGCTCGTGTTCTTCAACTAAGGAAAAATACCGAAACCAAAGCAAAACAATTTTTTCATATAATACGCGTGTACTGTTATCGAAAGGAGGAACACAAAGTAAGAGACAGAAATAGAGAACGAATTACGTTTGTTCGTTCGTTCCATATTTCCATTACATTCTACTGTTCGGCAGGCTTTTTTCTATTCACTCCCCTCGCCAAACCTAATATTAAAAATTTTGCTTAAATAATATTCCTTAAAGTATTAATGAGAAATAAGCAAAGTTTATTACAATATCAGATGTTAATGCAACAGCTGTTCATAAAATTTTTTTCAACTGATTAACAAATTTTTGAACATTATTTTGTTAAATTTAAGGTTATGTTTATTATGATTGTCCCATGATCACAAGCATCTTAAATATACATCTGCGATGGTGGGGATCAGTCAAAACTTTCTATTTCAATAACAATCATAGTAGGCCTGAAGATATTTTGTTATATTAAACACTTTTAATGTAATAAATAAAATATGAGAACTACAGCTGATTTGTAATCTAGTTTTGCTGTACGCGTATGTTTTTCGTCTCACTCCAGTGGTTGCCAGTTGCCGGGATCATAGGCCAGGCGCTGGTGGAGTAATTTAACGTTAAGACAAAGGCCGGCATGCTGTACGAGTAAGCTATATAACGGTCACTCGGAACATCAGCTGGCCGATATGAGACCATAGGAATGTTCCTTGGACGCCGTCACGCTCCTTACATTTGTCCGTTGGTTGCCGCCAATTTTTATTCATAATGTTGTATTCGAATTTGCAATATGTTTTAGAACCAACAATGCTTATTGTCAAGCCTCGTAGATGGTGCAGAAAGTTGATTACATGCGATATGTTGTCGTCCTTAAATACGCAAATTTGTCAAAGTTAATAATCGCGATACGCAGCTGTCTCGCTGACGTGATAAAAGCGAATATTCAAAAGTATTTTTTAAACGAGGTTATTAATGTTATCTTCAGCGAGAGGAGTGAATAGAAAAAATGTCCGCCGAACGGAAGAATGTAACGAAAACAGCGAACAAACTAGCAAACGAATTTCGTCTCTATTTCTTTCTTTTTCTTCCTTTTCGATAACAGTACACGCGTATTATATGAAAACGTCTTGTTGCTTTGGTTTCGGTATTTTTCCTTAGTTGAAGAACACGTGCACGTTGTAACCGTTTATAATATATTCGAAATCAATATCAACGTTTATTGTTAATATTGCTAGTTTTTTAACAACATAACTTGAAACTTATTACAGCCTATCAGTTGTTCAGTGAAATCAGCTGATCGTTGCGAATTAATATAAAACTGTGTCTACAGTAAATAATATCTTAGTTCACGTATTTATTTATTCAAACAAAACAAAATATTTGTAAAGAAGTCTTCAAACTAATTACACATTCAGCAAAGATATCATTAACAAAAGCTTCTGTCTATAACACCCCGAGTTTCACACGTGAACGTTTTTTACAGTACTTTTTTGAAATTTTGATTCCAATATCACAATAGGCACTGAAATCTGCATTTTAAACTTACAAATTAAAAATACGAATAAGAACCGTGACCATCGTCACAAAAATTTTAAACGCTAATTTATGCATCTTTTAAAGCTAATCGCTTGGGTAAAATCGGATTTTCAAAAACATCAGACACAAAACGTTACGCATTTTTTAAAATTTGAAATTAACGCCATTTTTAAACTGTTGAACAAAACATGGAAATTTTAACGACCCAACAAAAATTGATCCGTAGGTCGGATCGGTGCTCATTTCAAGGTCTTGGTGTATTACATTAGGACATTTTACAAAGAAAATTCGATAATAACCCTCTCTATTGCCAGTTATACGGTTCTGCGACGAAATTTTTCTTATAATCAATTCAACCAAAATAGTAAACATTTTTTGAAAAAAACCTGTTTTACATAATCTACTTTTGCTTTAAAGAAACCATAGTCTCTGTCCTTTAGGCCAAAATGTCATGGAAACCGGTCTACTGTCTACAATATTTTTTTAGTGTCTACTAAATCCCGTTATCACACTATATTGAGGAAGTAGACCATTTATTATTATTACAAGGATACCGGATAGATAAACAATTTTTCAAGTGGTAATGAACAATTTAATTATACGAGAGAAGCGAGCACAGAAAACATGATTAAAATGCGTAACGATATCAATTCGGTCATTAATTAGTTATTATCGATAGTGGCCTACTCCAGACAATTAGCCTACGAATGCATTATTTAATAGCTAAATAAACACGCCACTTCTCGTATAGGGCTAGGTAAAATCAAAATGTAAAAATAACTAATCGATTACAACACTCAACCATAGTCACGAAATGAGGTTAACTTTGATAAAATTTGTTAAATCGAAAGTAAATTTAAAGTGAGTTATGACTGGGTAACGCTCACTTGATATATTCGCATTTAACAAATGGCAGTCCACATTCTTTGGTAAGTCAAGAGAAGTTTTTACGGCTGGTTTTATGTTCAATTACCCCGCAGGGGGCAGACTAGCTGCACCTATTGAGAGGATTTAGACGTCCCTCGCGGTACCCGAGTCTAACATACACTTACACTTACAACACTACACTTACGACTTTAACATTTCACACTCACACTTACATTTAGGGAGGCGATAATAGCCTCAATGTGTTTTTCGCCTTAAAATAACAATAAAAAAATATGTTCGATTAAGAATTTTTATTTTATTTTTTGGAAAAAGAGCATCGTGGACGTGGCGAATCCACTATGAAAGGTTCTTGAATTCACGTTTGTCAGTCTGTTCTTAAGTATATTAGGTTTTAACATACGACGGAATTAAGATAAATAATTTTAATCAGTGTAACAAATTTTGATTTTTTTTTAACGTCCGACTGTTGTGTACACTTGGGTTAATGCAGACAATGGGATGATTTTTATATCGTATGAAAACCCGGGAATCGAACCAGGGTCCTCGGGGTGAAAGCCCAGTACGCTATCAACTAGGCCACCATCGATGGTGGCTTAACAAATTTTGAAGTAAAAGAATTTTTTTTATTTAAGAGTAATTTAACAATAACGAAAATAAACTCCAATTCGTCGTCGGTTTTTTCGATTGACTACGAAACCGTAAATTTCAAATTTGGTATATTAGGCTGAGTTTTGATAGCAACGTGTATCAAAAACTGAGCAAAATCTGATGAACTTTTTTTTGAAAAATTAGGTTTTTCCTAATTTTGTGAAAATCATTCGCAATAGATTTTTGAGAATGTTTTGATTAAGTGTGATATTGTTTGTGTAATATTTTTGTACTATTTGTTCAGTTAAAAACGTTAAATTTAAAAGTTGATAAATTAAAATATAAATTGATAAATAAACAAAATAATTTAAATAGTTTTAATGAGCACTTCTCACACGGTATTAAAGTACACTAGTGTTTCTAATAATAGCGCACTTAATGGTAAGGAAAGGTTACGTTAGGTTGGGTTAAATTGTTAAAACAACTGATAATATCAAGTTACTACTGAAATATTTATGATTTGAATTAAGCCTCTTTAAAAATGGATATTTTGGCATGAAGCAATTTTCGATTTCTTTCCGTTTGCCAATGTTTCTTTACACTCAGCAAACGCGATGAAAAATGGCTGATTCATTGCAGTGAAATTAATATCTGTCAGGCTTGCTTACCGGGCGGTACTACGACTCATCTTCGCTGATTGACTTCCGAAAAGCGACATCTGGAAGTTGTCTGAGACAGTTGGAAGGCGTAAGAATTTCCTTGTAAGTTTTTTTGTACTATATTCTTGCGATTTCACGAAACAAATCGCAGATGTCAATTGATTATTCAAGTTTTAGAATTTTAGTTTTTCAAAAACGATAAGATAAGAAGTCATACTCATAGTAAAGAAAAGCTTTATGTAGTTTCTGTTCGTACTTATAACACAATTAGGCCCCTTTTCAGCATATGTAGTTCAGGTTTGCAAATAAATGAAAACAGAAAGCCCATTCAGAAGTTGATTCTTCGTTTAACAGGGAGAATTAATAAGTCAGCTGTTTTATTAAACAGCTGTAATCGCAATGATCTAGTTTGGTTTCCATCACAGATTGCTTCACGATATTACCGTTGTGTCAACATCTTTCCTTCCTTGGAGATTACACTTCTTGAGTAAATCTAATAAAGTTTAAGAATAACCAAAACAGGAAACAGCTTTTTTGATTTATGTAAACTTATTTTACACTATTTAAAACTCGCTACACTGTCTTGAGGTATAGGTATTGTTGTATTGTTAAAACAATTTTGATACTTAAACAAAAAGTAAAATCATGTATCATGTTTTCTTCTCCTTTTTGTTTTAAGTAGGAAAATGTTTTCGAAAACACGACACATGAACCTCTTTTTGGTTCAGTAAGAGAATTTTACTTTTTTCTTAAAAATTATAATGACATGTATTGTATTTTATGAAACATCTTGTATTTATTGTTATTTTAACTACTTTTTTCGAAAATACTATAGCTAGTTATTAACAACATAACCTGAAACTTATTATCAGCCTATCAGCTGTTCAATGAAATTAACTGATCGTTACAAATTAATATAAAAGAACTGATCTTTTAATATAACTGCCCAAATTAAATTAACGACACATTTCATATATTTACATGGGCTAAACTTCTTCGTAGTCCCCGTAGTGTAGTGATTATGACGTGCGCCTCAAACGCGCACAATCCCCGGTTCGATCCCGGGCAGAAATACAGGAATTTGTCAATTATGATTAAGTTAATATAAGACTTGCGATGGGCAAAATGTACTATTATATATCAATATTGTATATACTCGCCCAAAGTCGAACATCAAAACCAGTCCTAAAACATTCTACATATTAAAATGAAAAAAAAAATGTGATGAAAGATTTAGTGAAACTAAGCCCGCAGGGGATGCAGACTAGCTGCACCTATTGAGAGTATTTAGACATCACTTGCGGTACCCGAGTCTAACACTCACTTACACTTGCAACACTACACTTACGACATTAACACTATACTTTCACACTTACATTTAGGGAGGCGATAATAGCCTCAATGTGCTTTTCGCCTTAAAAAAATGTCTGTTAACTTTAGCTTCTGAAGCGGGTTTGTAGGGAAATTAATTTTGTTCCAAACGAAGTTAAGGTTTACAAAACACCAATACAGACTCACTTTATTGACCCGTTTTCTATTCCATACATGTGGAACACCCTATAACAAAATCAAGCTCACAACTACCGTCAACAAATTTCAGTTGTGCCTATTTTTGTTTCTGGAAACATTATTTCTCCCTTCACCAAACACCGCACATTCGATTTTAACACAACAACGCGGTTGCCAATTATTTGAACAAACATTCGTAACGCGATGTTAATAAACAAATTTCTGCCCAACTTGTTTAGTTTATTTAATTATTTGATTATTTAAGAGCGTTACGTATTGCAACCTGCCCTGTGCCCGGGGGTAGTTACCCCTCTCCTCTTGTACAATACATTGATTATGCGGAACTTCGTATGGACTATTTCGGCAATAAAATATTGACTGGGCGTGGGGTAACTTGTTTACAATACGTTTACCCTAAACTGATCATTGCATGCAAAAATATAAGTACACGTTTTTGTGGAAGCAAAACGTGTTTGTTTATAAATATGTTTCATGTTTCGTAGAATAATATGTAATAGGTAATTCTGTTTTACACACTTTATGAAATGTGTGAAAAGTATGGAGGTAGTGAAAAAATCGATTTTGAGAATGACTGATATATCCGTTTACTGATCTCCTGAACTCAAAAGCATGGTTCTATCTCGTTTGCCTCCCTCTTCTCTCTTAGTGTGTGTGTGTGTTTGTTTGTTTGTTTGTGTGCGAGTTGTGCGCGCGTGTGTGTGTTTTTTTGTGTATGTTAATTGCTGACTTTCAATCAGACGTTTAAAAAAATGTTTTTGATAGTAATAGTAAACAAAAATTGGTCAAATTTCTTAAAATCAGTTAATCAGAATTTGCTAAGTTTTGGTTGTATATATGGAGATTTATAACTAAAGACAATTACAAAATTTTATTTATAAAATTATTTTAAAAAAATAAATTTTATTTACAAAAAATATTTATTATTCATTTAAACAATTTATAGTATCCTGGTACCAAGAATTAATTTACATCTAATCATCATGAACTAAATTAGCAATAACCTATTTGATCCGTGTTCCCAAGTTTTCTTCTTATTCGATCTTGCCTACTCGCTAAAATGATCAACATGAGCCTTCAGATTGTGATTCAATGTTAAACCACTTCAAAACGCTTATTTTTAGGTTAAAAACCTTCTGACTAAATTGTTGTTAACCAATCTCATAGTTTCTGCATTATTATCCTGGTGTGATTTAAATCTTGCTTACCAGCAAATTCCCTAATTGCATCAGCTACCATAACATTGCCTGGTTCTCTTTGGATATCGTGGTTACCCACACGCCACTGCGGGACGTTTATCATATTAAATTTGAAATAAAGAGAATTAACTGTTGTGATACTTTTTTTGGGAAGTAAATAGGAACATTTAAGAAACGTTGCAATGTTTTTTAACCACTAATTGCCCTCTAGTACTGAATATTTAAGGAATATTAAACCTATACAATTTCCTATAAAAGCATTTGTAGGCCTGCTAAAATCAATTACCATTTCGTTTCTAAGGCTAACAGAAAGTCTGTCACGTGGACGGCAGGGGGGAGTTATCGTCGGCAGATATCATTATAAGAAGTTTAATTAAAAACAATCTATGGGAATATTTCGGACGTGGTAGGAGTACACGCGCATGCCGATTGTCCGGCATTACTCTGCGCATAGACATGTGGGGGTGAGGGGTGGGTTGGATATTGCAATAAACATTGATCCACGGTGGATTAAAGAAGAAAAGTCTGTTTCAAAGCAATTGCAATAATCTCCAGCCCAACCCCTCCCCGTGCAATTGTCGGTAAGATCGTCTACCAGCGCTACAATTAGGTAAACACGGCTGCAGCTCGCAACTAAAAATATTTTATTTGCATAATGTGAAGAGCTGGTCTCGTCAGGCAGCGCAATTATTTCTGCGGAACATAATTTGTAGAACAATCGGTGCATGTAAGGTACAAAGAGGTCTCGTGTATTTCTTTGGTTATTTAATCTGTGCGCATTGTTTACATTTATGTAATCTGTGATCGTTGTTTCGTAAGTGGAAAACTACCGAGTACACTTTTTACATATAAAAAGTTAATTAAACGGTCAAGCGCTTGCTTTTCAAACACGATCTTTTCAAAACGCGTGCTTTTTTCGAATGTTAGGATACGTATTAAAAAGAACGAATCAGCTGATTATCGCGTCTCCTGCGCTGCAGCAATGCTGACTTTACAGCTTGTAACTTATAACTTAAATGCTATTTTTAAAATATAGCAATAAAAATGCTTTTTGAATTATATCTTGCTTACTTTTTTCCTCAAAAAAGTGTTGATATAATTTTCCGAAAATACATTTTTTTATCGCAACTAGGTTTATAGTTTTG
Source organism: Callitettix versicolor (assembly GCA_022606455.1). Classification (NCBI taxonomy): domain Eukaryota; kingdom Metazoa; phylum Arthropoda; class Insecta; order Hemiptera; family Cercopidae; genus Callitettix; species Callitettix versicolor. The sequence continues at coordinate 72,157,548 of CM040188.1, read as the reverse complement.
TGTCCTAACACGTCAAAATTAGGAGGGGTGGACACGAAACTTAAATTTTTGAAACGATCTGACAACACTGTATTGAAGTGTAAGAACTGTATTTATTGAAATTTGACTCCTTCACTACTAAAGAATATTTTTAACATGTAATATGTTTTAGAGCTGGTTGAGATGTTGCATTTTGCGCGGTGCGATAGCACAAATTTACACTGATATTTGCGCGTCGCAAGTCTCATATTATATTAATTATAATTAAAATTCCTTGTGTTTCTGCCCGGGATCGAACCGGAGACCATATGCGTGTAAGGCGCACATGATAACCACTACACTACGGAAACTACGGAGAAGTTCGACCGATGTAAATGTATGAAATGAATCGATAATTTAATTTTGGTTGGTTTGTAATAGTAAAAGATCAGTTGTTTTATAATAATTCGTAACGATCTCATTGAACAACTGATAGCCTATAATAAGTTTATGTTTATAATAAGGTTATGTTGTTAAAAACTAGCGATGTTAATTGCACAAATTGTGTTAGTTCAATAACACAAATTGTTTTCTGTCATTAACCCTTCATTTTCTCGGGGTAGGCCGTTAGAGACCGGTCACATTGTTTAGGACTAAGAGGTGTGTGACAGACAGACGCTCGAAATTTCAAGATCTTAAAAGTACTGCAAATTCTGAAAGAGTCAAATTGAATTTCTTAATTTCGACGGATTTTGAAAACTCAAAATGCTAATTATGCAGTTTTCTTAACGCTGTTTACGATGGTGAAACAGATGATCAAAAACATTTATTACAAAAAAGTTACGAATTTAAAAAAATTGAAATGACCGCCATTTTTAAACGGTTCAACAAATATTGTTGGGTAAGAAAGAGTTCTTATAGTTTTGCCTATAGATTTTAAAAGTGTGTTTGTATTATTATGAGTAAAATCAAAGTTTAAACAAATCAAAATAAATAGCAAATAAAATTTTAAGATAACAAAAAGCTTTTAACACCAAACTTCACAATTTGCGATCCATCGCTGCTAATCCGTAAAGCACCTGCGCATCTGAAACTTCATTATTTTCAAAATCTCGCGCGAGCAATGGGCATTTAATTGACGGTTAAATTAATTCGCCTCTGAATTCTCCGGTTAGATGGTTCTTTAAGTAAAAGTTAAACATGTTAGTCAGGTTTAATCTTATTTAGGGTGGATTGCGGGGGTAGAGGGAGATTAGGGCTGCGAGTTGCATTGGTGCATTGATTACAATTCTCTTAATTATATCTGATTACAGACTTAGCTGATGAACAGAATCGCCATCTGCATTACACGTACGTAGGCCTAGACTCCCCTCCGTGTAGAACGCCAGTGCCTGCTCGATTGCATTTTTAATTGGGACTGATCGTAACCTAACCTAACTTTGCCTATCCTGTAGGCCTACTTTTAAGCGAACTATTCTTTTATGTTCGAGTTTTTTATTTATTACGCCTGTAACGATTTACAAAAAAACAACATTGTAACAGTTTATTTATTGGTATAAAAGTACGAGTAGATTGAGCTATGTCTAGACTTTCGAATGGTCAATTGAAGGAAGAAGAGACTTAATCATTGAAAAGAAAAACTTCAAAATGCTGGGTAAATATTTAGCTTAAAATTTTAAAAGTTTGTCGGTATATTAAAAACTTGGATTAAAATTTGAAATGGATAAATAATTAAGCCTACTACTGTTTCGGGTTTTAAAAATACATTTTTAATGCCTCTTTACATTTTCAACATACAACAGACAACCGAATTGTATAAGTCTGACAGGAAATGAAAATAAAGTTTAGAGCGCTTGATTTTTTTTAAAACAAATATTTTTTCTTCCCGATAACTTTTTTTAGTAATGTAATTATTTTATACAGTTCAAAATGATACTTATAACAAAATAATAATTGTTTGAAAGCTATAATATAAATACCCTATTGTTAAATTCCCTTTACGTTACAAATTCACTTTTTAAAGCGGACATAATGTTAAATCCAAGCCCGAGATGATAAAATCATCACAGATTGGCCCTGAAAAACCCGTTTTTAGTAGTTATTGTGTAAATTGTATACATTTTTTTTTTACTTTTAAATATTTGCATGAACTGTAAGATAATGAAGTCTTATCATAACCGCTTCGCAATTTTTGTCCAATTTCCTTAAAACGTAGCCAAGAATTAATTTCGGTAATACATTGTATAAGGTGACAAAATTGTGAGTTTTACGGCAAGTTATAAAATTTTGTTCCTTCTTGGAAATCCATTTCTACCGCTCAAACAAGACTTCACTTAACACGGCAAATTTGAAATAATGATGAAAACGAATTTCCAAAAGTATTTTTTTTTACTTCCCCTTTTTTTGAAATACTTAATTCTCCATTATAAGCAGCATTAAATAAGCATATTTAAGCATTTCAAACTTTTACATTACACTTAATGTACGAAAGTATACCCTGAATTACGTCAAATTGAATTTCTTAATTTCGAAGAATTTTGCAAATTCAAAACGCTAATTTATGCAGTGTTTTTAACGCTAATTACGATGGTGAAATCAGATTTTCAAAAAAACATTTAGGACATAAAAAATTATATACTTAAAAGAAATTGAAGCTCTCGCCATTTTGAAACTGTTTAACATTTTGACGGTTGTGAAGATTGTTCAAAATATTATCAAAATAAATTTTTGTGTTAAGCTTGAATCAAATCAGAATAAAATTGCTAACATAAACGTGTTTAAAAAACCGTTTAAACACACGCACACTCACAAGCGCGCGCACACACGCACACACACACACACACACACACACACACTCACACACATTTGAAAAACGCTCAAAATGCTCTAGAGGTCGGGATCAATGCTCATTTCAAGATCTCAGCTTTCGATGTTACAATAATACTATAATGGACGCTACAATACTGTATTTTTCAGTTAATATTCCCTAGTAAAATTACAGTGCGTCTAAAAATCAAGACCAACTTTATTTTGGAAAAAATTCGTTAATACTTCGGAACGTTGATCATATATATATATATATATATATATATATATATATATATATATATGATATTATTCGTCACTATAGTAACATTTTAAAGTGAAATAATTATTGTAATAAATAATTAGGTACGTTTTATAACGATAGACTTAAATATTCAAATTGTAACGATGTACTTTTGATGTATCGAAACGTTCACCTTTCTTTTATTACATTTTTTTATTGAAAAACAATCTGATTTTTAATAAATTCTCCTTGCGCTAAAGTTTAAAAAAAACTAAAGTTCAAATTGGCTGGACTGGAGAGGTGAAAGTTGTAGGGTGAGGTTCAGGTAAGGGGTGGATGGAGGGAGATAGTGATTACTCTGAATGCGTGGATGTATTCAGGCCCGGTTAATGTTTAGTTAGCAAAGTTTAACAGCTGCAAAAAGCAGGATCTCGAGTATCGATCCGGATCCTTCGACAGGATGATTAAAAATGTATTTCAGAATGTCTTGCGGCGAACTTACAATGCACTCATCATTTTGATCTTACAACTGACGTGCGTAGGCTCCGGAGATACTGAAATAGTGCCGAATGATTTCAGTCTTAAAATAGAGAGAAGAAAAATAAAATTTGCATATATTCGGAATCGATTATCTCTTTCTCCGAGTTTGAAACGTTAGGCGAGGGTTTGTTTTTGTAGCTATACAAATACTGTTTATAAAAAACTGTTTATCAAAAATTAGTTGTAAACATCGATTGCTATACGAATATGTGATAACGCACGCATACGAAACTTTTTAATAAGCAAATATAAAAAAGATAATTATTAATATGCTATCTCGCTCACGTGATTGAAGCGAATTTCCAAAATGTTTCTATCTTACCCACTTTTGAAAACCTGTGATTTCGCAATCACAACCAGCATTAAAATCTGCATATATTAGCATTTTAACCTGTCAAATTGCGTTTAAACTAAGAAAATAAACCTTGACAGCCGTAAAATTTAATTTCGTGTCGATGTTTATGCCATGTTTGAATTAAATCGGACAAAAAATTGCAACTGTGAGCCTGTTAATACACACACAATAAATCTTGTAAAAAAATATTATGGACAATAAAATAAATGTATTTATTTATAATAAAACGGAAATATTTTTAATGATCTTTGTAAAATCTGCATATATTAGCATATATATATATATATATTGATATTTGTAGGTTTTGGTTATTTTGTTTTCATAATTTTAAAGCACCGTTATTTTAAAACAGATTGTCAAATTAAACATGCTATTTTTATTAAATTTATTTTATGAAGTGTCCACGCTAAATTTTAACTCAATTGGTTAAACCGTTTTCGAGATATAAATTAGTCTGTTAACAAGCGAATAACGGATAATTTGAAAATAAATATTTTTGTGGAAAATGTTTAATTTTCTCTTTATCTTGACCTAAATGATCATTTCTTAAAGTTTGGCACATACTTAAGGAGTCACTCTGTATAACAGCATCAGTTGTCAGCATTAGATTTTATTAATTATTTTATCTGTTCTGTAAACAAGCAACAAAATCCACGATCTCTAGACTATAAAATGTTTGCCTCAGAGCATGTTTTAGTTGGTATTTAAATTCTGCAAATTATATTTCGCATATCTAATGATGTCCGGATGTATTTCGTAAAAAATCTAATTTCCGACAACATAACCTCAAAAGTAGAACGGATGGGCAGTGATTATCTTGGTCAATTAACTTTTTTTTGCAGAACACAATTATGTGCTTGTTTTGACTTTTCAATAGTCATTTGGGATGTGTATTTGTGCGTGTGAAAGTAGGAAGTTGGAGAACACATCGGTTTTTTTCTCCAGGACAAAACATTTGAAATTGGCAATTGTTAAAAATGTTATATTTGCCAATAACGTGTTGCAAATTTTTGATTAGAAAATATCATATTTTTATTTTTAGACTTTGTTATAAATTCCACACCAATATCGCAATACTACAAACAAATTTGAGGAAAAGGTTTAGATCAACGCTAGGACACTGTCGACACATCGATATAACAAGAGTGTACCGTAATCTGCTAGACTTTAATAAATGACTTTATAAATCAAGTTTAAAAAAACATAAAATAGTTTTTTTGTTAACCAGAACTATTAAACTAATTGCGTTGAAATTAGCATGGTAGGCTACTCAATAATGTAAAACAACTAACTTAAAAAAACAAATAATTCGCTTTAGGCCAACCCGTAGTGTTTTTGGAGTTGTTTTTTTCTATTTAAATACACTTTTTTACGTGCTACACTTTCCTCTATGGTCGTTAGACCCATGAAATTTCGTTTGATTATTTTGACAGTTACACTAATCAATTGGAAATTAAAGGAACTAAAAAACTACCTCAAAATTTTTGATTGATCTTTGTAGGTTTTTGGTTATTTTGTTTTCATAATTTTAAAGCACCGTTATTTTAAAACAGATTATCAAATTAAACATGCTATTTTTATCAAATTTATTATATGAAGTACCTCGTTAAATTTTAACTCAATTGGTTAAACCGTTTTCGAGATATAAATTAGTCTGTTAACAAGCGAATAACGGATGATTTGAAAATAAATATTTTTGTGGAAAATATTTAAATTTTCTCTTTATCTAGACCTAAATGATAATTTTTTGAAGTTTGGCACATACTTAAGGAGTCACTCTGTATAACAGCATCAGTTGTCAGCATTAGTTGCAAAAAAAGAAACCAGCGAATAACCTTAAGGTATGTTTTTGGTTCAAAACAAATTGCTGCCTTTGAATGTTTGAAATGACATTCCAATTCTGGTATTATAACCTAAACTTGAGGCTTTACTCTTTGTATCAGAGCTATCGATATTGTCATTAAAATTATTACAACACTATGGGCCTCTGCATCTTGCCCGATCGCTTCTCAATCCGCCATCGTCTAAACATATGTTTATAATCAGCTGTAAATTTTTTTATTGCTTAACGTCCATACTTTGCCACTTAAACTAATGAAGACAAGGAATCAGCTTTAACGGTAAGGGTAAAGCAACGGGAGTAACTGCGGCTAGAACTAAGAACCTGTGCACAGTTCAGTGACGCAGTAGACTGACAGGTGCTTTAGTCACATGACCACAGAGTCCCCATCAGTTGTTAGAATAAACACAACTGAGGCAGTGAAAGACAAATTTGTATCTCTTTCTAAATAAATTTTTATTCTTATGAGTCTCTGTAGCCTATTTAAATCCTTTTAGAATTTTTAGAATGAGCGCTCAATAGATTTAGTGTGTTGTAAGCAGTATTTTAAGCCCTTATGCATGATGTGTTTATCAGTTCCCGATATATAACAAAATTTATAAACTACAATGACAGCTAAAGGCCAGGGGGTTGCCAAATGCACTGAGCTGAGCTGTGCCGAGCGGAGCAGAATGAGGATGAGCGGTAACTGGAATCGGTGTTCAATCTGTTTAAAGAACGCGTTTGTATCTTTTAATCAATATATTTAGGCCTAATGGAACATATTCTAGAACACTTCTATATCTAAAAATCTTAACATAGGCAACGGTAACCTAGGTAACGAGAAATAATAAGTTTGGATGCGTGGTGGGGAAGCGGAGTCAGCTTCAATACCGAACCTAGACAGAGACGAAGCTACGCGGTGCGTAACTCAGTGACGCCGCTTTACTCCGCCCAACTCCGTTACGCCGCACTTATATTAAAAACTATAGGTTAGGTTTTTAATGCGTAGTTCGCTCCGCTCAGCACAACTCACTCGCATTTAGTGGCCACCCGGCCTTAGACGTGTATATTTGTGCTTTCTCCGTAACTAATTACAGTTTAATAGAATGTTTTGAATGAGTGCTCATTCAATGAGGCGTGTAAGTAATGTTTTAAACCCTCATACATAAGCATTATATCCTTATTAGTTCTCGAAATGTATAAAAATATGCGAATGGTAATTTTCATTTGATAATAGCCTATTGGAAATTTTTACCTGGATATAAAATTATATAAAAAATTTCTAAGCATAAGTAATGTCCAAAGTTTTCGCTGTTATTTTGAAACTAGCCAATATTAATTTTTTTAAAATTCATAAAAATATCAGAAAACACTGTAAACATATTTGTTTATTAGGAATAATAAAGTTGGAAACATATACTTTTTATTATATATTTTTTAAATAAGCAACTTTCACTGTGGTGATTAAAGGTTTCGCCAGAAGTATAGTATCCAAGAACACTGTATTCGCTTCAAACGTTTCCCATCGTCTAATTTAACCTTCCTACCTTAATTATAACCCCGCACATTGATGTGTATGCACTATGCACACATCTAATGACGTGGCCTAGCCTTAAAACTATTCCCGTTCTGCAAGGTACAGCACAGCCTTTGATTGAATAGATCGATGGACCGTCTAGTCGGTACAGTTATGTACTTCAAGTTGGGAACCACCCTATACGAGGCTGACCATCCCCCTCCCTCTCTGTGAAAAGTTGGCTCATTTGCAGAGAGATATAGTGAATGCAGACAACTAGAAAGGGCAGTGCAACCTATTCAGCATTGCATTTCCCTGGTATAAGCGAAACATACAAATTTATTTTCAACCCTTCAATATAGCCGGATTAAGTGCTCCTCTTTTTACATTTGAAATTTTTAAAGAGTATGAAAGGGGTAGAAGAGGAGGGATTTTTTCGGTTAACAATTCTGAACGTTGTAGGTCATGATTTGGTTACTGTCGTTTATCTTGTGTTCACCAATATTCTGATAAATTTAAAGCTTTAATGTTTGAATGGAAGGTGTTTCCCTTTTACTTTGAAACCAATGATTGTACGAATCGTTTTTTCAGTTTAAAAATAAAAACAAGACTGAGTGGATAATATTCATGAATGTTGAGTTTTTGCAAATATACAAATTACTACAATGTTATTATTTTAATTAGTAAAATTTCAATTTATATAAATACAATTTTAGTGGCTTCAGAATTCATAAATTTGAAGTAAAAAAGTATTTCATAATAAAAGGTAGAAGAAAACGTTTTCTCAAAAAAGGCAGAGACGTTAGGAGAATTTAAAGTTAATTTCTGATATATTTGAAAGATAATTAACAATGGAAAATTTATTAAGTTTTCTGAACATTGATACAGAATACCAGATCTAGTAGGCTATGCGAAGAAAGTCGTTGGCTTATTAGGAAGTTACTTCTGCGCTTTTATTACAGTTTCAAGTCAAGGTATAACCGATCAGAAAATGCCATTAGATTAGAAAAACTCAAATAGATTAGGAGAAGATAGATGCTGTCATCCGGGCTATGTTTTTGATTTTCAAAAACAGGCTAAAACGAAACCTTAAGGCAATTAAAGGATGGTCAGAAAAAACATATAATAGCCAAAAAGGAGAAAGAAAAAAGAAAGACACAGAAATATAGAAACGAAATTCGTTTGCTCGTTCGTTCCATATTTCCGTTACATTCTTCTGTTCGGCAGACTTTTTTCTATTTACTCCTTTCACCAAAGCTAACATTAAACATTGTTTATAGAGAGAGGACAAAAGGCTTCCATCCTGAAAGGCTACTAAACAAATGAAAAGTAACTTAAATCAAGAATTCACCGTTTTAGATTTACGTACAATAGTCACGGAATTCTAAGACGCCATAGAAAACAGTCGACGAGAATACAGTTCCAGTACAAAGTTGTGAAAATGCAAGGTTTAGTCCACGTAGAAACAATACTAGTAAGAACGTTGCAGTGGAAATTATTGGTACTTTATTATTGTTTAATGAACAATGTATTTTAGTTATTTAAAATTTTATTTTGTATACATAAAAGCTGAGAATGTATTGTTCATTATTTATAATAATTTTTAAATAAAGGTTAATATTTAAAAAATTAATATGTAACAATTGTCTTGTGTACAGATTTTAAAAATGAGCCCAATAATAAATAGCTATCTTTAAGCACAAAGAGCGAATATACATATAGTCCCAGTTTTAAATATTTGTTTAAGGACCACTGCTCTAGTTCTTCAATTTTGTTTACTTTTAATGTTTCATTGATTAAAGTCTATAATGCCAATCTCAATGACAAATCAGAAGGGGGAGTAAGAACGGGGCCAAATATCGCCCCTTGCCTTTACACATGCTAATGCGGGCACGCGCCCCTTCTCGGCTTTATTCACCGGTTCTACAAATTTATTACTATTTTCGGGTTGTACGCATTCATAATTTTTACCTCTATTCATCACAAAGTATTTCAATATCAATAAAGCCTAGGAGTACGAGTCGGTGGCCCAGATTTTGAATAAAAATAAAATTAATTTCTTCCGGTTGAGTTGCGTGTAATAAAAGCGAATTCGTGACGAGGACGGGTCTTTTTGGATTATCTAAAGGAACCGTTCGCAAATTGGCAACGCGGATGACGGTTACAAAGGATAAAATCAGAGCCGAGCGCTCGTGGGTTCTTGGCTCGAATTGTTCAAGTCCCAAAGGAATGAAAGGATGCAACCTACATATACGGTCTGTACAATAGACCAGAGACGAGTCTGCTTACAAACTACATAATATGTCGGAACTAAATATATTGATTGATACTCAAAATTCAAACCGAATATAAGAAATGGTTATCATTTAAGAAATAATTATTTCGTTTAATAAAGAATACGGCTGTGAGTATAATTCTCTTTAATTACAAACATAAGGCTGCAGGATAGTGAAGTCTGGCTAGCCTCAACTTTGAGGCACAGCTAGAATCACAGAAAAGGTTAGATACCCGATTCTAATGATTAGGACTGATCAGATGGCCAAACAAAACACGACTTATAAACCCTTTGATGTCAAGATGATATTTGAGGAGGAAGATCGTGTGATGGGAAAATTTGGAGACTTAGTATAATACACAGATGACTCCAAGACAAAGACAGGCACTGGTGCTGGGGTGTACTGTCTGAAACCAAGGGCAAAAAGCTGTTACTGTGGGACAGTATACTACGGTATCCCCATGGCCATTAATTACCATTTTCGAGTGAATTTTAAACAGGCCTTAAAAAAGACTCATATTCATGTTTGTACCAATAGTCAGGCAGCAATCAAACACTTATGGTTCGTTCAGTTCGGTCCAAGCTGGTCTGGAAATGTCAGAAAAACCTCAATGCTCTCTCCCTCGGAAACCATGATTGATAAATTACTCATGTTTAATTTTTGCTTTCTTGCCATTTTAAACTTGAAAGGTATGTAAACACGTCAGATTTTTAAATTGCGAAAGCTTAACTGTTCATTAACATTAAGTACAAGAGGTTATGGAGCTTTATATCCCCTGGCATTGCGGCTAAGCCTGCAGGTTCATTAAAATGAGAGTCAAACATTGTGTAATAAATACGAATATATAACAATTTTTCTTGACAGAATATTACAAAATGCAAAATAGAATTACGAATTAAAAGTGTCCTCGTTGAGTACGGTATTCCAAAAAGAAAAATTCATAACAATTAACGTGATTTTTGTTTTATTGAATCAACAGAAATTATATTAATTAAATTCTTCTTTGACGCAAGAAAATTTTTCAAACCACAACCAACAAAAAAAGTGCTTTGTGGCCTAACAAAAAACTAAAAAAATTGGCAAGTAGCCTACTAAGGCATAGTTCAATGCACAACAAAAATTAATATTAATTAAGTTATCGTTATATTCGAGAAAAGGAAATCGCACGTTGTTTTGTTTGGTATCGAACAAAAATCCAAAATTAAATAAAAAAATTACTTGTGGTATTTGGGGCAGTGCCGACTGATGTGAAAATTGGTATAGGTCGTATTCGTTAAATAATTTAACTACACAAATTTACAAAATACCCATTTTTAAAATTAACAAGAACAATAGACATAACCTCAATTGAAATTATATTGAAACAACAGCTGTTGTGCGAAATCAGCTGTTAGGTCTACATATGTACATATATATAATATATGCTGTGACGTATGCGTTATGGAATCAAGCTTGACGCGAACGCAATGTTTATCCCGTGTTTTGTCAACCGCTACCATAAAAGTTTTCACTTAAAAAATATGTTTTAAGAAACTGGACATATTAAACAGGCATTTGCCCTTGGTGAGCAAAATTGTGTCAATGTATTGAGTATTATATTCATGAAATTGTCTGTAAGTATAACTTGTATTTACGTTTTTGTGTTAAATTCTTTAAGCTATTTGAGTTATTTCACTGAAAATATTGATAAGTTTCTTGATAACGCCGATCCTCATCTTACGTTATCCAAGAAGTACCATTCTTGCCGATACTTCTTCCGAAGTTAAATCAAACAAATTACTACGTAATTACACGGTCCCTATCCGACCTGGGGCAACAGTACTGGGACAGATGCAAGGGGAGTTTTCTAAGTTACTAGGGCGAGGTGACGTCACAAATCTGCCATTAGGTCTCCCTTCTTGCCTTATTCCAATCAATATATGCCGGAGGGTCAGACAAAGATGGAAACTAGCAACTCCTCTATGCAGCTGTTCACTTTGGCCCGAGACTATTGTCCTCGCCTACTGATGACTGGAGATGTGATATCAAACTCTCCCCCTTGGTAAATCCCTTCTTTTAGACGCTCTGGGGGACTTAACTCACCCCATCCCGTCGCGGAGACTAAATCACCTAAACAATTACTAAAAAATCCGAGCCTGCTTGACACCATTAAATATTCTGCTGTTTAATTTAATACAGTACATTGTTTTATCGTGACAATAAAAAATTCGTTTAAAAAACGAAGAAAAAATTGGAAACGCGTTTGGATCCCCTCCCCAAAAAGTTCAGTTTTGTTGTAACTACAACAAACAATTTACTAACAAAACAAAATCATCTTCAGTTATGAATCATGTAAGCAGCGTATTTTTGTACTATTTAGGATACGTGTATAACTATTTGGATGTTTCAAGATTCATGTAACTGTTGTTAATAAAATAAAGTTTAGTATTTTTGTAAGAATTAATATTTCGTTATTTTTTAAAACAAAATACGTATCACGATCTGTGAGTGAAAGCAAATTATACTAATAAAATCGAACGACAAAACTTCAGTGATCTATAAAAGACGAAATTATAATGTTTCGAATGGTTGACGAAATAAGAATTAAAATCGTTTAGATTATCGGTTACGATATGTAGAATTTTAATTTTCTACGAATGTAAATACGAGAATGGTTGAACCATTTTGCTTATGGTTTATTTGTATTACAATAAATATAAAAATAAAGAAACAGTCGGTCGAAGAGCTTTTTAATATGATCGTCAGTCGACACGAAAAAAACAAACAGTTTTACTAGTGCATTAAATCCCAAATTAATAAATAGTAAGGTACAAGTTAAGGGTCCTCTCAATGCAAGGACGACCTTACGGCCAGATGACCCCTTAAAGGTCGCTTCATGAATGAACTCGTCTTACGTCATGTGTCTACAGTTTCTTACGTCACAATACGGGTTCCTTACTACGAAAGGAGGGGTCCCATTGTAGTAATATTTCTCAAGGTCTTGGAGGGGTAGGCTCGCAGGTAGATGTCTTAGGAGAGGGGACGTTTCTTTATGAATGCAAACTGAGCGCGAGGGTTCTTCCATGTCGGATGTCAGGTGTTACACTTGTTAGGCAGTTTTGTAAACAGATAAGAATAGGATTTAAAAGTGTCCTTCCCTTTTCACTCGTGAAGGACTTATACCTTTTTGTGATACGTTATTCGATTGTGGATAGTGATTTCTTATCTGTTTATCGTCTTATGTACAAGTTAGTTTAAACTGTAAAAAAAATATGACTGTTTTTAGATTATTTAAAATTTTTTATGACTAAAAACATTTTTTTCTGCAAAAATAATTATTCAAGAAGAAATATTTTCGTTAACGCTAAACTCATTTAAACCTTTGTTAAACATTTTTATCAGTAATAACGGATACAGCAGTTGAACTATCGTGAAACGGTTTTCCCTCCAATTCTCAACCGTTAGTTCCCCATATGCTTCTTTCTCTGCGGACCGGAGACTTCCAGATGGTCCACTCCTACGTTTACGCAACAGGCTGACTGACAGCTGGCGGGAAGGGGTACGTACGCTATGCAACAATGATCACCGATAAGTTTGTGTGCACGCCATGTTCGTCTTTCATGGAAGGCCTATTGTTGACGAGAAATGCAACGTAACGAAAAACGATTGGTCGAAGCCGCAAAATTAATTAGTATTGGAAACTATACTGTCTTCATTACAATTAGTTGCGCTGTTCCGATTACAATGCTCACTTGTGATATCAAATATTATGCAGTTTAATTTAATATAATAAATACAATAAATTGCTTTGTCGTAACAATAAATGAATCGTTTAAAAAACTAAATAAAAATTGTAAACGCATTTGGAAACCCCCCAAACGGTTCAGTTTTATTGTAACCACAACAAACATTTTAATAATAAAACAACATCGTTATGAATGACGTAAGCAGTGTAGTTTTGTATAATTTTGGATACGCCTGTATATATACTGCTTGGACAACAATCGATTATTGTTTATAGTAAATACAAATAATTTCAGAGTTGCAGAAACAACAAAATGTGTAATAAAACTTAATAATTTGGAATAATAAAAAAACTAGGTTTTAAATGGTTTATTGAATTTTGAAAGTATCAGTAAAATTGATCACTAAGTAAAAAGGAAGTGTTTTACTTAAAACGAATGTTTGCGGAAAATAGTCTACTGCAAATAATTTGTTTCCTAAAAAAATTTGTTGTAAACAAATAGGTCTACAAAACGTTAAAAAATCGATCTTATTACGACCTTATTAAGTTTAAGATTTAGTTAGGCTTTCTTGCAGTTATAAACCTAAATAAATTTATAATTATTTATAAAGTAATAATGCTCTATAGTTAAAAGATTTGATCGATTTTAACGAATTTTAGGCCTAAGAGGACGACAATACTGTATTCGGGAAATAGAATTTTTTTGTTTTTTTTTAGCAGACACGTGTTTAAAACTGCAAACAGGTTAAGGTTAGGTTTGGCTTGAGCCCAGCCTGCTTATTTACCCGTATCAGCCAGACGACCGTACAAGCCCCAAGCCATTCAACCATCACATGTTACTCAAGTTAACGGTCTCACTACGCTCAGCTGTCCATTCTTTGTTGGAAGACATCGAGGGAGGGGGTGGGGAGCTTGACGCGTGGTACGCACGTGCCCCCCTCTCTTAGTCACCCCTTAGTCGTCTCTTTTCAAACAAACTGGCTCCTTTTTATTATAATATTTGAATAAAGAACCAGAACTGCCGCCTCCCTCTCCCTCTAGTTTTATTGTGATGCTCCTGGGAACACCGGGCTTAGGGCCTACGCGCGCTCGTGCCGGCGCGTGCGCCGACTCTTGATAAAACCTTATCTAAAGCTAAAGCTGAAACTATCCTAAACGGCTTAAGTTGAAGCTATTTGGCCGGCTCAATCGGTCTGATCCAGCAAAGAGGTTTTGTTAATTTCCAGAAGGAAAACTGAAGAATAACGTACTAATTTTTTAACTTGCATTTTTTTTTAGAAGTCTTCCATCCAGTAAGTTGTGTGTTACGTATAAAAACCAACATTTCACAAACTTTACAGTAAAGAATTTCTTCTGAAAGTACAGAAATTTTAAAATGTGTAAGTCTTTTTTATCCTCTTAGTTAAATTGTTAGTAGCCGCCTCGGTGGCCTAGTGGATTGCGTACTAGGCTTTCACCCAGAGGACCCGGGTTCGATTCCCGGCGAGGGCTTGGCATTTTCATACGCTATAAATCATCCCATCGTCTGCAATAACCTAAGAGTGCACAATAGTCGGACGTTAAAAATAAATAAATAAATAAATTGTTAGTATATTTCATAATAAGTTCATGTTTTTTAATATACTAATATGCCTAGTCTATATGTTTTTAGGTGAATTTCTGATAAGTATTTTTTTACTTACATTCACTGATAAATAAAATTTAAGTCACGATGAATAATTAGGATTGTTTTAATATTCTTTTAATGCTTGCAACTTTTTTGTTCGTCCAAAACACACAAATCCTCACTAAACACATATTTAAGTTCAGACATGGCTCAACAAACACTGTCCATAGGTGACGCGACCATCTGGGCAGAGCTTTGCTATATCTAAACCGTTAAATTTTGAAAGTGATATCAGCAGAAGGCCCGCCATTTATCTAAAGCATAACGTACCTTGACATCTGTCTTTCTGTTCAGGTAAACAAACTCGTTCTATCACCCTGTAACAGTTTCTGCTTTCTACAGAAAGATAAGTTGTAGGCCTACTGCTATTAGTTTTATAAATCAAATTATTTTTGAATATAAATCATCGTTAATCAAAATATTGGTTAACGATTTTTATTTTAACGTCCTACACTAATCTTTGAAATACTTTATACTTTTTCATTGCGTTTTTATTTGTGTAAATTCTAAATTTTTGATTATTTTAGACTTAAACTCGGTGGCCTCCAAGTGCGGAACGGAGTAGCGCTCAGCCGAGCGGACTACGCATTGAAAACTTAACCTATTGTTTTAATGTAAGTACGGTAACTGAAAACGTAACAGAGCTGTGCTGAGTCAAGCGGCGTCGCTAGGCTCCGTTCCGCGCAGCTTTGACTCTGTCTAGTTCGGTTTTGAAGCCGACCGTTTTTCCCACCACGCTGACTACGGCCCCGAATGTATTATTTCTCGTTACCTATGTTACCGTTGCCTAGGTTACGATTTTAAACTTAGTGGTTTCCTAGAATCCGCTAGGGTAGGCGTAAATATTTTGATTTAAAAGATACAAACCCGTTCTTTAAGTACGCTTTCTGTTGACGTACTTCATTCCATTCTGCGCGAAACCGCTCCGCATTTGGTGGCGGCAAGCCTTATTGTCGTAGTATTTATTCGTTACATATAATTCGTAAACTTGAACTAATACTTTAGATGCTTAGTGTACAATTATACACGTTAAAACCATACTCAACCTTCACCGTGCAACAATGTTACAAGACATTGTAAAAGTACGTAAAAAGTTCTGTTACAGAATGTTTTTTAAGAGATATTGAGTTACTATTAAAAAGTGCTGTGTGTGAAGTTTTATTAAAGTTAAGCTACAGAAGAAATGCAAAAAGTAGGCGTACAGCTGTTTAATATAAGAGAAGGCTAACATTCACGAACTTAAGGTTTGAAAAAACATTTTACAAAGATAAATAAATGACAACGATTTGTCTATAAGAAAAGCTTAAAGGACCGATAAGCAAGGTTAACTAATACGTAACTAAGTAGGCCTACTGCCACATGCACTTCCTCTCGCGTCCCCCGCTCGACTGATTTCTTAAAAGACTCTACAGAGTTCTTACGTCACGTTTAAAAAGAAATCACCAGCTGTGACCGGCGCCGTTGGCGGCAAGGTCGAACCACTTCCCCTTTCTTACGTCATAGGCTAAGGTTTCCGCATTCTCCACTCGATTCATTGTCATTCATTAGAAAAGCGGCCAGCCGGTGCGAGGAATCTGCCCCTCCTTACTCCTTACCTCCGTCTAGGTTTGATTCATTCAAAACGTCTTCCCATTAATGTTACGCATCGTTTCATTTTTACTGTAAACAGGAAGGAAGTGTTTTGGAATCTGTTTAGGATAAACACGCGGTAGGTGTCAGTTGAGGACTGAATGGAAGTGATTGATTTTGTGGTTTCAGAAATAAGTAGACCACCCTTATTCAACGCAAAAAGCCGCGTTTTGTTGGGAAATTTTCGTACACTATTTTTGAATTGGGCATTCTATAGAATGTTTTGATACCACTTAACAGTAACAACAGTTCGGTTTTGTATACGATATAGCAACTCCAATAGTCATTTGGTATGGACCTAAGTGTCACTAAATGTAATTTGATAAACGCACGTTAAGTTATAGATACGTTAGGCAAGTTATTGATCTAAGTTGTTTTGTCTTAGGCTTTTGAAAATAACAATTTGAAATTTATTGACTCTTAGTTATAAACTTCAAGTTTACTTCGGCGAATATACATTTTATGTAAATATTTTTTTATTGTAACATCACAGAATGAAAGCATATAAAGCAATTTATAATAGTAAGTCTACAATTAGTTGGGCGTTACCTGTTACCTGTTGGGCTTAAGAGTTTTTATACAATAAAATATTATAAAAACTCCCCCGAATATGCTGAATTCGATACCGATACATATACCTACCGATAGATATCAAACATATGGAGAATTCATATGTTACTGACATTGTACGATTTGTTTTAATTTATGGTTTTGAAAAATTTCACCAATTTAAGAAAAACAGTAAGGTTAATTGTTGTTATTATTTCAGAAAAGACGAAAGTAGCGATAAGGGCTTGGTGGTCGATGAGGCTTGCTGCGTTTCTGAACTGTGCACCTCAGAGTTCTTAGTTCCAGCCGCAGTTACTCCCATCGTTTTACCCTTGCTGTTAACGTTGGTGCCTCCTAATTAGTCATTAGTAGGGCCCAGATCTTTATTTATGTAAAAATGACAAATATTTTAATATAAAGTTAAAAAAAGTGGGAATATTTATCAAAAAACGCTATATATATATTTACAAACATTTTCTAATATACAAATGGTAAAATTTACAGTAAACCAAGTTTATATTAAAACTTATTTGTTAGCACTGCACGTAAATGTTTTTTTTCCAAATGATCGAAAGTAAAACCTTTTCGATTATCTCGGAACAAAGGTGTAGGCCTATATTGTGAGAAGCTTATTTCCAGATCACATGAATCAATTGAAACATATTTAAACTGCATTATCTTGAGAACTTGAAGCGTTTAATACTTCAGAATCTTTACTTTTTTCTTCTTTTTCTGCATTAAGGATCCAAGAAGCTTGTTTTATCTCAGTCAAATTGAATAGCCTGGGTTTTTGTTTAATACCGTTTCATGTTTTCCTGCCGCCTCTGTGGCCTAGTTGATAGCGTACTGGGCTTTCACCCCGAGGACCCGGGTTCGATTTTCGGCCAGGGTTTGGCATTTTCATACGCTATAAATCATCCCATCGTCTGCATTAGGCCAAGTGTGCACAATAGTCGGACGGTAAACAAAAAAAAATCAAAAAAAAAAATCATGTTTTCTGTTGATTTTTTCCGATTTTACCTGAACATGATTTAAGCCCCGAGCAGAATAATATTAGCTCCAAAGTACTGTGAGAACTTTTTTTTGAAATTATAAGTTGTATATTCAAGGTAATTTTTTATTGTTTTCAGTTTTAGTTCTGAAGGAATAATTCAAACAATTCCCTTTTCAAATGTCGTCTGTAGCTCTAAAGTTCAGATATAACCTGGGTTCATTGGAAAGTTATACCTTATTTCCATTTATATTCTCATCTTCCGTGCACGTAATGTTTAGGAACAGAATTAGAGAATATTGTATTATATTTAGATATTTATTTATCCTAAAAATTCGAGGAAAGTTGTTATTTAAATAAGAAAATATTTATTTAAATAAGACCCAGTTCGCTAGTTATTATCTATCCGGCATTAAGTATGGACGCTAAGAGCTTTTTGTTTTAATATTGTTATTATTATTTCAGTTAAATGTTTGAGATTAGTGTGAAAATATAGGCACGCATTGTTCTTTAAATTAAATATTTGTTTTATTACGTTGACATAAACCCGAAAGCCACCCCCACATAACATTTTCAGATTTCTTCTTAGAAAATGTGGCACCGTAAATATAAGTCTCTCTTTACACTAATCGTTTGTACAATATTCCTTCTTCTATTGAGGTACTAATTCTGTGAACAAGAATTTCCATAAATAGATTCTGTAGTTCTATTGTTTAAGCGAGCTAATAGTCTAGAATCTATATAGAAAGTCAGGTGAACGCTGAGAAATATGGGATGGTCCAGAAACAATGCAAAGGAAACCAAGACCTTGAGAGGAAGTGTACATATCCGGTAATGAAGCATTAGCGCCACATTCTCTTGCAATACGTACAGACAATTGGTTCTTAGTTTATTTACAAACGTTATTAACTAACTAAGGAAATGTTTTAAAGCGTTCATTGTTTTAATTTGCATGTATTTTTTGGTTTTAATTTGTTGGCACGCCTGATTCATTGTACAGGCTATCTTGCCCTAATTACATTTGCAGTACGAGTAAATTTTCATTGAAAAGTGAGCTATTGGAGCGAAAATAATGGCAAGATTTATATGAGACATCTTAAGATGAGGGCTTTTTAAGGAGTTTTTAAATTTCACAGAACTCATACACGCATAAAATTTAGCAACTATTTGAAAAGTGATCTGGAGGTCAGAATCGGCATTCATTTCAAGATCCGGGGTCTCGCTGTACTAGTGCGAGCGCGCGTGTGTATGTGTGTGCGCGCGCGTTTTAAAGTTTGCAGTTTTATTTGAGTTGTTTAAAACTCGACCCAAAAAACGATTTTGGCAATAGCTACAAATTCGTTACCCAGTAAAATTCGTTCAACAGTTTCAAAATGGCGGCAATTTCAAATATTGAACTAACCATTTTTCGTAATCAGTGTTAAAAACTGCATTAATTATTTTTTAAATCCATTAATCCGTTAGAATTACGAAGTTTAATTTGCTCGCGGTTGGCTTTCACTTTTATATTTTTAACGTAATTTTAAAGTTTATGATTTTAATATATGCGAATTTCCAAAAAACGTATAGGCCTAAGGAAAATAAAAATATTTTTTTTAGAAATTTGCTTCCATTACATCACGAAAACAGCTGCGTGCTACGATTATTCTTCCTTTATTCAGGGCAATTATGAATTTTTTTACTCGATCAAACTTACGAGTCTACACGCATGAATTTAAGTGCTATTAAAAAAGACAATATATCAAAATTATCTTCCCCTTGAGTGTTTAACTTCAGTTGCCTGGTGTGTTACTGATATTAAAACTGATACTTACAGGCAAAGCGTTTACAAAAATCATCCACCATCATAGAACGCGGATTCTTAAAATGAAATATTTGGTGAAATTATTATACATATTAATGAAACAAAATTGATGGTAAAACGAGAAATATTTGCTAGCCTACATATTTTGATTTAATTAATTGTTAAACTAAAAAAATATGTATAATTAAGGTTGAAATAGAAACGTAGTTATTGTTATTTCAGGCATATACATTTTAATACTTAAATCATTTAATCTATAGGCCTACAAAGTTTTGACTATCAATTATCAAGTTTGTTAGGCTTCTAATAAATGTCCAAATTTTAGATCCTTCTTATTAGAAATTTGTGTTTCTGGTGAAAAAAGTCATTCTAGAAGTGGAATGATGCGAAGTGTGGCATGGAAAGTGCGTTAATTAAATGAAATATTTATCATTTTTGTCAAACGCATTGACCGATTGTTTTGAAATTTGGTGCGAAGGTATCGTGTAAAAAGCCCCAAAAAAATATGTGCATGGCATTTTTTTCACATTGGCTTCCATTTTAAGACGGCGGCCTCTGATTTAATGATGACGAGTGTTGCTGGTTATTTCTTTTAATACTGGATGAACGGCAAGACCTATTATAATTTTGACCGTCTTACGAAGAAAGAGCGTAGAATTTCCAATTGAGCTGGTCCTAAATATTACGGTTATCGGTTAAATTGGTGGAAAAGTTACTAGCCTGTTAAAGTGACGTGGAACGGTTGTCAGGCAATTAATTAGGCTAAGCACTTACTCGTACTGCGAGATCTACTGTTCTTTTACCACTAGTAGATCTTTTACTTTCAAGTAGTAAAATAGTAGCAATGAACATATATTACTTCCTTTTACATTGTAAAATAATTCCTCGGAAATTTAAATACCTGAACTTTGAACGCTTCTTTAACCAAGGGGTTTTTGAACTTTCTGCAGCTTGCAGACCTTTCCATTTCCTTCAAGACCTGAGGTCACCTTTCTTCTTCGCTCGGCCACCTTGTGTTTTGCAAAAATCTCCAGCCGCCAAGAGGTAAACAACACGTGACAAATCTTGCAGATGTATTACAAGTGAAGGGTAAAAGTAAAGGGTCAAAGCCCTTCAAAGGGGTTACTTTAAAGGCAGATGTTGGCAAGGGTTAGGTTAGGTTGCATCTATTGTTGCCTTTACATCTGCTTCTGCTACCTTATAAGAGGTAAACTTGTGTTGTTCTTAATTAGTTATTTGCAGCGGAATCGAAATCAAATGGCTGACGTTTTAATTGGCGGCGTAAATGTTTGCGTGATTGTTTTATAAAAAAAGTTATTTGTACTGTGTATGGTTTCAATTACAGTGCAAAACTTGTTCTGATATTCTGAAGAAATAGTTACGTTTTATTTACTTGAATAAATAGAATGAACAAATACACATTTAAAAGATCTTATTTCTAAAATTGAAGAATTATAAGATATATAGACTACTGTACTATTTATATACAATACGGAAAACATTTTGTAAAAGCAACTAAGGTATAGCACAGAAATCCATTTAAGAGTTATTTTATTATTTGAGTTAATTTAATATAGCATAGAAATGTGCTAAAAAAATGAATGTGTAAAAAAATGTGATGCTGTTGAAAACACATTTTACCGATAAATTAAAAACCATTCCAAATAAGATCATTTGACTTCTGAGTTGGACAAAATACACAGAAATTTTAGTTTGAAATACAACAATTTTTTTGAAGATGGTTTTATAAAAAAACAATGTTCAGTAGAGAATTTTTCGTAAACGTAATTTATTTTTATTTCTAATTTTGTGTTTTTTAGAAATTAGATTAGCCTATCATCTTGGTCAACTTCTATTTTGGTAATCCAGATATAGAATAATCGATTTTGAACATAATGGGTGAAAACACACGAGCAAAACACTTTTTGCTTCTATCAATCATGAAATTAAAGATTCGTTTTGAAATTAGCACATAGAATTTTTCTTACTGTTAGGCTATGTCTTACAGAATAAGTAGTGGAAAGTAAAAAAAATAGGCCTATTTAGTAATTCGTAAAATATATATATATATATATATATATATATATATATATATATCTTTATGTGTGTGTGTGTGTGTGTGTGTGTGTGTGTGTGTGTGTGTGTGTGTGTGTGTGTGTGTGTGTGTGTGTAGGCCTATATACCTCGCAGGAGGGTGCAGATTTGCTGCACCTAATGAGAGGATTTAGACGTTCCTCTCGGTACCCGAGTCTAATACACACTTACACTTACAACACTACACTTATGACTTTAACACTTTACACTCACACTTACATTTAGGGTGGCGATAATAGCCTTAATGTGCTTTTCGCCTAAGTATAAAAAAATAATATATATATATATATATATATATATATATATATATATGTGTGTGTGTGTGTGTGTGTGTGTGTGTGTGTGTGTGTGTGTGTGTGTGTGTGTGTGTGTGTGTGTGTGTACATTAGTAGTCTTACAATATCATATTTCTTTGTCAAAGATTTGTTACTAAGAAAAATTATTATAATTTTGATGGTATAATGGGACATCTTTTATAAAACATTTCTATGATGCTTTTGTATATTTTATCTTTTAAAAATATAAAAGAGGTTGGCATTACTTATTATAAATTTTGTATGAAAGATTTTCGACAAAGAAATGTGATTGGCCTAAAGAAGTGAGTAAATTCTGAAGTAGTATTTTTTTTTAACCTGTGCTTGTTGGAAACTGGAGGATTGTAAAAGAAAAATCTGTGATTGTCTAAAAAAAACCTCGACCAAAGGTGCACGCAGCAGAGCGTTTGTTGCCCCCCGAGTTAAGACATCAACAAGCCGCCCACAAAGGAACAACTTACCGAAACAATAAATACCTACTGCTAACAAATTGGCCAGCTGTTGTCGAGGGTCAGTCCGAACAAAATACTTTATAACTACTCTCCGAGATACATAGCGTCAATTTGGGCAGAAGAAGCACCAGATGCGGCTGAAGATGTTTCAACAAGACGCCCAACAGAGGTAACTTCCGTTAAAACTATACCTGTACCGGAAACGCAACGATTGTTGTACAAAGTGGAATAGCGGAACACAATACATTACAACACTTAGCTCTCTATTGAAACGTGTAATTGGGTAGAAAATACTTTAGGAGTGGCTTTTAGTGATGACAATGGTACAGTACGGGCAGAAGGTCAAATAAAGACGGGACTCGTAAATCTCTAAATCCTTGGAAGGCGTTTGTTTGAGGTTTGTGAACAAACACGGGAACGTGGCTGCACATAACGTAACCTTTGTGACAAATCGCACCTTGACTTGCGGACATAAATCCTAACCTCAAAGCAGGCAAGACAAATTGCTTCTTTGGTTTTCTTAAACAAAACCCGCCTTTACTTCTGAACAGCTCTATCCGGAATGTGACCAAGTTTTGTGTTCGGGAATTACGATATAAGTACAAAGTGCCGTTTTCTGAAGTAGCCTAGGAAGTCCCGACAAAAGCAAAAAGTGAAAGTTTGTGCCGTGAATTTGAAAATTATTCTTTTAAAAGTGTTTTCGAGCTTATCTTGAGAAAAATATTTGTTAGTAATAATATGATTTTATTTATTTAAAAATGATTGTTAAACTTCCAAATAATTAGGAAAGATTAATAGTTCCATGAGACTAACAAAGAAAAACTATTTTTAAGTGTTCCTTATATTAATATATAAAAGTATTATTGTGAATAATCGATTTAGATGGATAAAACCATTTGATGTCCCTCCGCCCCCAAGTAGTATTTTATACTTGAATGGTTGTCCATCTGTTTCTATCTCTATTCACATGGGTGTAAACTGAATCAATTGGCAGCTTTGTCTTTGGTTCTGCATGCGCGTGTAGTTTGTTTACTTCTCGGAATAATTTGTATTTAATTTTCTCGTTACTGTTACTTAATGCGAAAAGAACCTTTAAAATTAACCAAAATCGGAACATCTTTGAATCAGTTGTAACGATTTTCATCAAATTTTGCCCAGTCAAAACGGTCGGTGTTTCTTTAAAAATCCAATTTGTAAACGATTTTTCTCATCCTATTTTTTAAAATTCTTACAACAAATTTTGGACGTTATGAATATACATAACTCAAAATTAGTAGTTATATCAAATTTCAGATTAAGGTACAACGTTTTTCAATAATTTTATAATATGGTTAATTGCTAAACTGAAAACAGCTGTCATGTTTGTATCGTGGCGTAGTTAAAAGTTGAACAACATTTATTGCCAGTTTTTTTGCTTTAATTTACTTGCAGATGTATTCGATACAAATTAAAACTTACTTGCAGCAGTTCCATTACCATTATTACCTCAAGTAACCATTCCGTTTTCAAGGAACACCCTCCCCCAATCTCGTAGAACAACAGCCGTAAAGCGGTACCATTTTTCTTCTTTGTCTCTCTCTCGTAACACTCGGATAAGTCTATCCTTACCGCACTGATGTATTTGGTCACGGTGAGGGTTGTTGGAGGGCGTTGCACACCCCAGAAACATAACTCACACACAAAGACACCGCGCACGCACGGTACGGTTTTTGTCAAGAAAAAAGGAACATTAACAACCGAAATGATTCGCAACCGATGGAGAAATATCAGACAGATGCCCTAACGCGTGTTCTGACATTTCATTAAGTTCATCCCTTATGAATTTGTCTGCCGCAGAATTAAATTACTTCGGGGAATGAAAAGGAATAGATCGGGAAAGTTCTTTCTTCGTGTGTGAAGTTTTTATAAAGGTTAATGCATCGATAGATGAGTGCTTCTTGACGTAATCGTTCTACAGTATTATACGGAAAAGCTAGGGTGGTACCGCAGTATAGGCTATACACGAGTTATTACATAGCACAAAGTAGGTTTTTTTGTTTTGTTTTTATTATTGTGTTGTTTACTACGCCTATAGATTTAATTTAAAAATTTTTTTGAAATATTATTGATGTTATCAGACTATAAAACTACAAAAAAAGTATACGTGTGGAACTTGGGGAGATACCGACACAAACGAAACTTTTGTTAATTAATATATAATTAATTTGAACATATGTTTACAAATATTTTATTTTGTATAAATAAACAAATATGTGAACCTACTTTAGATACTATTTACTGTAGTTTTCAGCGTTTAATATTAATTAGTAATGATCAGCTGATTTCATTGAACAGCTGATAGGTATAATAAGTTTCAGGTTATGTTGTTAAAAACTAGCAATATTAACAAAAATTATTATAAACGTTTGTATTAACTTCGAATGTATTATAACTGGTTACAGCGTGCACGTGTTCTTAACTAAGAAAAAATACCGAAAACATAGAAACACAATGTTTTCGTATAATACGCGTGTACTGTTATCGAAAAGGAGGAAAAAGAAAAGACAGAAATAGAGAGAAGAAATTCGTTTGCTCGTTTATTCCATATTTTCTTTCGGTAGACGTTTTTTCTATTCACTCCTCTCGCCAAAGCTGTTTAAAAAAATCAACGATATCTGGAAATATAGTACGTACATTTAACTTATTTTGGTAGAGTTTGCACTGAATTGTTCAAAAAATTAATTAATAAATACAGATCAACTCACTTCACGATATAGGACGATGCCAATGTAGAGGTTATGTTGGACAAGGAAACTCGACAACTTCGATCAGCTGTTGTATTACTATCATATGTTTCATTTAATACAACTACAATTGAAATATATTAATTTAATATTAAAGGTAGGAATGATATAAGTTTAGAGGTTCATTTATTCAAAACAAATTAAGCTAAAAAACGGTATTAATTTTTTATATGATTATTTTTTATAATTTTTGCTAATCTTCAAAGTTAGTGTTTTCCAATGACACGCCAAGTATTAAAATCGTTTTGGTGAAACTTGTTATAGTTCTACAAGGAAACCTCCTGTTCAACTATTATATTAGTTTTGATTAACATAATAATATGTTATTAATTTTATCCACGTATTTTGAGTAAACTTATTTTTAATCCTATAAACAGCCCTAATACAAATTTATTCCAAATTTTATAAGAAATGCAAGTTAATTTTCCTTTCTGAATTAGGTTTTTTTTGGAGAGATATCGTTCATTTTGTTTTTGGTACTTAAAAATTACGTTTTAGAAAAATTTTAAGAAAAATTAATTGGAAGCTGTTTAATAAAGTTCTATATTTTGTTAATTTTTAATATGTCTTAGAACAGAATTGGCTTAGGAACTAAAATACTAGAAAATTAAAAAAAAAAAAAATAGTGCAGCAAGATAGATAAACTAAGTGTGAAATTTTATCAAAATCGGTGTTCGCTTGGTTTTCAGAATTATTAAAAAAACACACAGACACTCATACAGTCAAATCAAAACCACATTTTTGAATTATGAGACTTGAAAAGTAATAGCCAATTCATCAATGTAATTTACCAAAATCGATTTTTTTTACCATTAGCCTGTACTTTCTAGGCTATGTAAAGTTTCGAACGCTTAGATGAAAGTTGTTAATTTTGCTGAAATTTCAGTTTATTTTTAAGTAGTCTAACAATGCTTAATAGTTTTTGTTATTCAAAATGTCTTGTTTAGATATTTGACGATTTAAAAAACTCAATAAAAGCTATCTACTTCACATAGTTATTAGTAGAGTTGCACAAGAAACCGTAAAAAAGTGTTGAAAATCATTCTTAAAGGCTTAAAATATTCGATCTTTTCCGATACTACACAACAAATGCGCCGCGGCTAAAATTAAAACGCATTAATTAAACAAAGTGTAGCTAAACAGACGGGATTGAATAATTTTATTGCGAATTGTAATTAAGAAATGGCTTTAGGTAGAAAATTCTAAGAGAAGAAGCAGGTCTTGTTTTTAATCACTGCCAACGCGCATTAAATCGCTACATCCAAAGAGAAAAACGACAAGATGAAGGGGGACAGGGGGCGGTTACATCAAAGAATGCAATCATAGTAAAGGAACCAGTCGGTGCATCTTATAACCGCAAGCCTTCAACTTATCATTGTTTCCTTGGGTAGGCTCCCGACGTAGAAATCAAAAGAACACAACACATTCTGCAGCTAAGGATTTAGTGCGAGTTTCACTAACAATAGATTTAACATTCTACACGTAGGCCTATAGGCCTGGAAAATATTATCAAGGATTTTCGCGTAACAAGCTTATTCATTTGGAACCCGTTCACTGAAGTTTAATATTTTCGTAGTAAATCTGTGTTTTGTATTCTAAATTTGACGTAAAAATAATTGATTCAGACAATTCTTTAAAAACAAAGATGGCACGCAACTGTTTTCCTAAAGTTATGAAAGTGAACATAATTAGATATGTATTTAGAAGTGTAAAAATTTAGAAATGTAGAAATTTAGAAATGTGGAAATATAGAAATGTAGAAATTTATAAATGTAGAAATATAGAAATGTAGACATTTAAAAATGTAGACATTTAGAAATGTAGAAATTTAGAAATGTGGAAAAATAGAAATGTAGAAATGTAGAAATATAGAAATGTAGAAATTTATAAATGTGGAAATATAGAAATGTAGAAATTTAGAAATGTAGAAATATAGAAATGTAGAAATTTAGAAATGTAGAAATTTAGAAATGCGGAAATATAGAAATGTAGAAATTTATAAATGTGGAAATATAGAAATGTAGAAATTTAGAAATGTAGAAATATAGAAATGTAGAAATTTAGAAATGTAGAAATTTAGAAATGTAGAAATATAGAAATGTAGAAATTTAAAAATGTAGAAATATAGAAATTTAGAAATGTAGAAATTTAGAAATGTAGAAATATAGAAATGTAGAAATTTAGAAATGTAGAAATATAGAAATGTAGAAATTTAGAAATGTAGAAATTTATAAATGTAGAAATATAGAAATGTAGAAAAGTAGAAAGGTAATAACAATTAAAAAAATGTAAATTTGAAAATTTATAGGCGTAAAAATAATTATTATTTTGTCAAAATATTGATCACTATTGACGAAAAACACTATTGAACATTTAAAATATTATTTTAAACAGGTTTTTACGATGAAATCATACACAAATGTCTAGCTGATATGACAGAAGCAAATTTCCAAAATTATTTTTCCTAAAGAGGGGCAAGCACCCTTTTCGAAATTCTTATTTCACCATCATAATCAGCACTAAAATTTGCATGTATTAAGGTTTTAAGCTTTCAAATTATATTGAAAATAAACCCAGAACGCCGTCAAAAACATTAATTAATCTACGAATTTTGAAAATTCAAAATGCTGGTTTTTGCAGTTTTTAAACGCGATTATAGTGGTTAAATTAGTGGTCAAAAATAATAATAATAAATAAAATGTATGAATTCTTAAATATTTAAAATAGCCGTCATATGGAAAAAAATGTCCATTTAGAGGCCAGGATCGGCGCTCATTTCAAACTCCAGGTTCCGTGTGTTCCCACGGAGGCTGCTCCAGTTCACTATAGTAGGTAAGATAAAAACATTAATGAGATTTTAAGATGCTTATAGCCTAGTTACACATATCACGGATTTTGCTGGACAATGAACATGTCCAAGCTATTCCTAAATCATTTTGTTGTGTTTCAATGGAATCAGATCAACATCTGCTAATTTTTTAGTTTTATTGTTAGTATTCCAAATAGTAGAATTTTTAACCTCTTTGATCATTGATTAAATTTCATTATTGATATCAATCAATTGTTTAAATTGATTATTTAATAATAATAATATCGGTTAAAACGCGCAGCGACGTTGTCCGATGCCCAGATTCCACTCTTTCCGATCTTCCCATTGTCCGATTTGTAAATTTCGATCATTCATAGCTTTACGGATTCCTTCCATCCAGCTCTTTCTTGGTCTTCCTCTTGCCCTTTTTAAGGTCGGCACCCACTCCACTGCTTGTTTAGGCAGTCGCGCTTGGCTCATCCGTTGGATATGACCGTACCAAATTGACTGACTCCTCTCAATATCCTTTATAATCGTTTCCTCTATTCGCATCTGTTGACGAATTACCTCATTTCTTATTCTTTGGACTCTCGATGTCCTAGCAGATCTTCTCAAGCATCCATTTTGACAGCCTCTATCCTTTTCTAGGTTTTTTTCTTTAATTCTCCACGTCTCAGCTCCATATATTCCTTAATATATATATATATATATATATATATATATATATATATATATATATATATTCTTTTGATCTTGATATTCTCCATAATTTTCAAGCATCCTATTATTTTCCTTTTTTTTTGTTTCTGTTATTCTCGATCTTATTTCGTTTTCATCCGTACCGCTTTTGTCGAACTTTACGCCCAAATATCTCTACTCTTCACATGGTTGTATGTCCTCCGTAGAGTCAATGTCTAGACTACTTATTTTGTCACCTATACATAATATTATTTAATTACTGATTGAAATTGATTTATTTTCAATCTATTAAATTATATGCCTCTTGATAATAAGACATCATGTCCGGTACAATCTACTTGAAGAAATTAAACAACTTATGTGTTACAACCAGAGCATGTTTCTTACAAAGACAAGTAATTATATTGTTTGAATTACAAAATTTATTTTTTAATTGTACAATAATATTAAGTTTTTTCGCTACTTAAATAAATAACAGCAATAACACTTCCATTACGCGATGTTCTAATGTAGTAATCAAAATCAAGTTAAGAGAAATTCAATAATAACTCCATCTTGCACCCTACAGTGAAGGGTTGAAGCCCCTAGTTCTGGAGAACCCCTTATTACTTCTTTCAAAAACTGAAGTCCTAATTATTTTAGGTTTTTACAATCTATGCTTGACCAATGGAGAATCGCCAAGTGGAAAATAGAAAGTGACCACTATTGACTTTTGAAAATCCGATGAAATCAAGGAACTAAATTTAACGGCGGTCAGGGTTGTGTTTAAATTTTAAAATGTTATTGTATGCAGATTTTAATGCTGATTATGATGATGAAATCAGATTTCAAAAAGAAGAAGATGATATTAAGAAAAACTACTTTTGGAAGTTCGCTTTCAACAAGTCACGTTCATGCTGAGATTTTTAAATAAATTCATTTCATTGTTACAAAGTTAATGCATTGTTTCTATTTGTTTGTTAGTTACGTTTCAACAATCGCAAAGATCTGAGTAAAACAGTTGCAATCAAGAAAACACTTTCCTTTCGGGAAGGTGTAATTTTCTTTGCAAGAATATTCGTTTTCGTTTGAATATAATTAAATGAGACGTAATTAGTTGTAAGAAAGTTTGGGACAAGTAATTAAATCTGTAATCTTGTTCTAATCCGACGTTAGGTTGGTATAAGACCCCCTTCTGGGAACTAAGTATTTAATTATTTAATGAAAGCTTTGTCAAAAGCTTCGGAAATAATTTTATCCTTTCTTTGAAACCTTACGCTGACGTTTCAGATGGCATAGGACCTAAGCTTTGATTGCCAAAAATTAAATAAACTTCAGCCTTATTATTATTTTTTTAATACACAGAGTTTTTCAAAAGTAAGATTTAAATTTTCTATTGCTGAACAAACGACCATAATTACGGATTAGAGGACCCATTTAGTCTAGTATCCATTAATTAATGAAACAACAATAATGGTTTTTTACACTCGTATCGTTTTTTCTGGAGGCACTCAGAATGTCAATGGCTGATACACTTTGAATTATTGCTTTCTTTGACTCTTAGAAAGTCGAGATTTTTTTTACCGTATATCCCACATTATTCTTTCAATACTCCAACAATTAGGAGTCTATTCAATTCAATTCTGACGATCTTAGAAACCTCGGTTAATTCCATTGACTTCCTGTAACTCGATTTCTGAAATTTTTGTCATCAACAGTTCTTGTATTACATTGTCGATGATATTGTATCTTTGTTAATGTATGTTTTATCTGATATTATGACATTTTAATTCCATTTTACACTTCTTCTTCAAAAAAAGTACAAATTGTTTTTGTACAAAATTGTTTGTAAAATATGATCCAATAATAACCTAACAAAACTGTTACATAATAAGGTATTTAACGGTGTTTTTAATCTATTAAGCAATTAAAGAAATATAGCCTACACAAAATAGAGTATTTAATTCGCGTAGACTGATGTGTCGTTGTTGATGTGATGAAATAGTTGCCATGACAACAAGCTAATAATTAAAAAAAAGGATGTATGTTTTCTTGCAAAAACATTTCCGCGCTTATAAAACATTAGTGTTGTATTAATTAAAAAAAAATATGAAGTGTCAAGCAACAATTACGAGTATAACATAATTTGAAGTTAAAATTCTTCGGTGCTTTTTCAACATCTCATAAAATCACGAAGAAATTTTGAAAAAAACTAAATATTCCAAACTTTTTGCCAGTTTTGTTGTCAACAAAACTCACAGAATATAGCCAATGGCAAGAAAATTTTAAAAAAATATCCCACTGTATGTTATTAGTGGCGACTTGTTTTGATTATTTTTAGTTTAACTGATTTACTTTAACCAGTTAAACAAAAGAAGACCGAGAACTGCCAACAGGAGCAACTAAACTCTAAACCTGTCAGTTTTGCAACTGTTCCTATGGAATCGATTACTGCGCTCTCTAGTAGATATGATATACAACTAATTTATGTGACTTGCTAGATTTAATTTACAACTGAACTAAGATGAACCTTCTTTTTACATTTAGTCAGTGCATAATTATTTGAAATAACAACACCAAGTTAACTATAAAGCTTACAAAAATATTTTTTCTTTTTCAGCAGAACTAAAACAATAATTCCGATTTAATCTTTTACTGTTCAAACACTTTGTTACGGTTTTGTTGTTAGCCTAACAAATAAATTGAAATACAATTATTTATTTAAATAAAATATAGAAGAGAACAGAAAAAGAGCAAATCGGTGCTTTGAGTAGTAGTTCTAATAACAGTAGACCTGGCAGTATACGAGGTTTGTCCAATAAATACGCGAACTGGTCGAATATGGTGGCCATTACGGAGAGTTAAGCCACGTCCACTGGCCTCACGTGTTGTCTGGGACCCAATGAGCCGTCAGTGCTTGGCAGAACGTTACGCTGTGCGGATCTTGCGAGTAGAGTTATTTTAGTTTTGCATTATTTTTGTTCGTCGATATGGAAATTGACCAATTCACTGAACAACGAATTAACATCAAGTTTTTGGTAAAACTTGGTAAAAATTACCAAGAAATTGCTGAAATGTTGAGAGTTGTTTATGGTGATAATGCTATGAAGAAAACAGCCATTTTCAAGTGGATTAAGCGCTTTAAAGAAGGTCGAGAAGACGCCACGGATGATGCAAGAATTGGACGACCTTCAACCTCTTGTGTGGATGAAAACATTGATCGTGTGCGGCGTCATGTCCTTACTGATCGCCGAAAAACTGTCCGAATGATAGCTGAAGAACTAAATTTAGGAAAATCAACAGTGCGTCGTGTGCGACCACATTTGACTCAAAACGATGGATGGATTCTTCATCAAGACAATGCACCCGCACATTCGGCTTTGATTGTTCGCCAGTTTCTGGCTAAAAATTCAATCACTATCCTTGTTCATCCCCTTTATTCACCGGACCTCGCCCCCTGCGACTTTTTTCTATTCCCTAAATGCAAAAATGTGATGAGGGGACAGCATTGGGAAGATGTGGACACAATAAAACAAGAAACGACGAGGAGACTGAAAAGCCTGACTTCCGAGGACTTCCAAGGGTGCTTTGAAGAGTGGAAAAGAAGATGGGATAAGTGCATAGCAGTGAATGGAGAGTATTTTGAAGGGGACAAAATCAATGTAGATGAAATTTTGTAAAATAAAGTTTTTATGACCTTAGTTCGCGTATTTATTGGACAAACCTCGTATTCTTAATTAATATACAGAGCGCTTCACGACAGCGCTGTGAAGTGTTTTTTTGCCAATTTAACCGGTAATCGTAAACAAAAAATGTTACTGGACCCACTTTATTGGCCATTTTATACTCTTCCTCCATGAAACGGTCGAAATAACGATAGGTTTTGCCGTTCACCCAGTATTACAGAAAATAACTGTGCAATTAAAGCCCGCTATCTTGAAACGGAAGCGAATGAAAAATACTACACGTGTATCTTTTGAACATTATATAAGATATTTAATACCAAATTTCACAAATCGGTGAATACATTTGGCCTGAACTGCATGCATTCATTTGTCATAGTTAAATCAAAGGCTGCCATCTTGAAACGGAGTGAAAGGGTGAACAATTTTGCACATACGTCGTTCGGGGTTTATACAAGGTACCTTCATACCAAATTTGAAAACAATCAGTCAATATGTTTGGACCTAAACTGCGTAACAAACAACAAATAAGTAAACAAACTGACAAACCAAATGCAGAACGGTCGAGTTGAAAAGCAGATCTCGATTCACTCGGTCGATAAAATTATTTACGCACATCACTACAATACGCTAATTATGCATGTAAAGTTTATATTTATTTCTATTAAAAATGAGATTTATTTAGTTAGTTGAATCCAGTGTTGGCAATATTTCTCTATTCATATCTCAATACAACACATAGATTTGGCAAGCATTCATATTACTTAATTTTTAAAATGTCTCCGAAGTTTAGAAGACCGACCGTCTCGGAGCTCCCCTTGGTACAAGTGTTAATTAAGGAGTTTCTCAAAGTGAATTGTTTCGACGTAACAATAAAGTCTAAGGGAAGGAAAGGGAGGGGACAGGGTAGGTGTTGAATTGCAAAAGTGATAATAATACAATACATTGGGGACGGAATCTTAAGTAGTGTATTGTTGAAGGCATACATGCTCGGACTGTGCGATACTCACCATGGTGAGTTCATTAACTGCTAACTTGGTGAGTAGAGGGCACATTGTCTCAAACAATAGACTTAGTGCTCTTCTTAGCAATATCTATGCGCATTGTCTGCGATTACGGGAAAAGCATGTGAATCGCTGGCGATGCATTTTTGTAACATATTGAAAGCGCTGCTGACATCAGCAACGTGTGTGAGGATCTTTTAAACATTTTGTAAGGACTGTAGTTATTTTTCGGAAATCACGGTAGATCGCAGCATGATAAGAATACTACCAGAGCAACACAGCTGTTTTTCCAAAATGAAAAAACTTAAATTTTGTCGGTAATCTATGCCAGAAAATTAATCTAGGTTATGGAAGTTTAGATGGAAACTGAAATTAAAAATGTTTCTCCTTCCAAAACGTATTTCAGTTAGACAATACGTAACCCAAAAATTATCTAAACAATTTGAACAATAATAAATATTTTTTCTAGAAACAGCTGACATTTTATTTTCAAAATTTCACAAGACTTAAAATAATGTGTATTGGTGGATATGGGCCAAAAAAGCGTTTAACGTATTTTGCCTAATTTTAAATCACGCACTAAAATTACTCAAGTCAGAGAACAAAATTTGAATTTCTAATGCCATTAATGTTATTGAGGTCTGTTTTTGAGACATACAACAAACACAATTTGTAAATCGTTTGTTAGAATAGAAAGTAAGCTGTTGGGATGTACATAAACATTTGAGTGTAATTTTTAAAAAATAGCTCTTCTAATAGCAGACAGTAAAGAAACATCTGACAGTAGAATATTTGAGTAGTGTTTTTTAATCCACTGAGTGTTATATTTAAGTACTCTATATGTATTAATCAGATTAAGATTCAAAATAACATTATTTTATTCAATCAAAAAAATTCTGTGGTCATAAAGATTTCAAGAAAATGTAACTTAATTGTAAAATGTTGTATATTTTCTAATAACATTTTTGGCAAAAAGTAATTTTTGTTTTGTGATTTACGTTTTTCAAACTATTTTAGACTTACATTTAAGCTAAATATTTTAAAATAAGAAAGTAATAAAAATACTTTTGGTTGCTATCCAAATAAAACATTTATGGTAAAACATACTTGTATTTCTTTTTATTTCTTTAAGTACAAAGTAGCCCAATTTTAAAGCTCTTCATCAGAAGGCACAATAATACAGTACATTACAATAGTATAGCACAAATATAAAAAAGAAAAGTTGGAGGCGGAAAAGATATTAAGACAGACAAATCTCAACAAGTGTCTTGAAAGTTAGTTCCGAACGATTTCCTAAGTCAGTCATGACGTAATCGAGTCAACTCCTTAGAAGACGAGGGTGGAGGCGCAACAGGTCCTTCCCCCCTAAGCTAAGGAAACAGCTTATTTAAGAAATCTGTTTCTTGTGGGGGAGATTTTATCTACCCCTAACCGACACTTAATACCGTTTTTTTTTACTAGAGTTTTTTCTCGTAAGAATGACGACCCGTTCCGTGCTACGAAACGAGGTTCAAATTAATTACGATTTAATGATGTTGTAGTTAAAAAACCTCTCGCTGGAAGTGATATTTCTAAAGTCCTTTCTTAACCGGCAGCAAAGCTCTATTGGAGATGTTGAATGGTGTTTTTCTTAGGGCGAACAAAGACGCGGCGACAGGCTATTAGTGGCAGAATAGTGAAATGAGCAAAACGAATTAAATGAGACCTTTTCAAATGACCTTTATGCTTAATGGTGGAGAGGCGTTGATAATGAAGGCGACAAAAATAATTGACGACGAATGGTAGCCCGTAAAACGGCAATTTTCTTAGCGTTTTCTGAATTGAAAAACACACTTATCAGTAGTAATTTGATAACTTCAATTGCAAAACGCACGGGATCACTTTGCATTAAAGGCTGCGTCCTGAATGCAGCAACTTGTGTTATTCTTTGAAAAGGTTTAGATTCAATTTAAAAAAAACTAATGAGACGGAAAAAGTACTAATGCAGCGGTGTTTGTAATTATTTTAAGTCATATTTTAACATATATTTAGCGAACATTAATTACAAAATAAACTGTTTGAGATGCCATCATTAAAAAACCCAGACTCGAGCATAGATCTAAAATACGTTTATAGTGATCTTAAGATATTTATGAAACTGAGTGTTAAACTCTTTTACAATTTTTATACGATTGTGTTTAAACTTAGCAGGAAAACGTATTTTGTTAGTACTTTGGAAAAGTTTGTTACCAGCAAATATAAGTTTCAAAATGTCAAAAATAAGTCTTAAAACATTGTAATCTAACACGCTTTTTTTGTAAGTTTTCTTTTGCCCTCCTAATCAGTACCAAAACTTGTAACTATTTAGAATTTTTATTTACAGTTCATTTTCGAGTTTATTATTAAAAATTAAATACATTCAGATAAATGATTTTCTTTATAATATAACTAATACAGTCAGTAATGTGCAACTTACGGTTACAAGTTTTATGACAAATATACTCAATTAATTACAGGTGTTTGTAATTAATGCTATTTATCCAACAATTAAAAAGAGTAACATGTTTGTATTTACCGTCTCACTTCGCAACTGTTTGCTTGTTTATTATTTTATTGTTGTTATTACAATTATTATTTATTTTTAACTATCGCAAAACTTGATTTTTTAATGATATATTGAGATGCCATCATTAAAAAACCCAGACTCTAGCATAGATCTAAAATACGTTTACAGTGATCTTAAGATATTTATGAAACTGAATGTTAGACTTTTTACAATTTTTATACGTTTTATGTTACTACTTTTAATTTTGTCTCAAT
Source organism: Callitettix versicolor (assembly GCA_022606455.1). NCBI lineage: Eukaryota > Metazoa > Arthropoda > Insecta > Hemiptera > Cercopidae > Callitettix > Callitettix versicolor. The sequence goes on along the minus strand of CM040188.1, from coordinate 72,121,053 downwards.
GAAATACAAACCGTACTGTTGATTTAGGCCAGTTTGTAGATTTGTTTGAAAGGGAAATTGTGCAGTATAAATTGTAATCTAATATAAAATAATAATTTGAAATTACGTTTTTCAAATTTATAAGTTTGTAATAATAGTTGTTTATAAACAAAATCTGTTCAAGTTTTATCTGTATTAAACACGCATTTTTGAACATTTTTTTAATTATTTTCTCCTTTTTTTTTGTTTGGATATTAAGTTAAAAAAAAAGACAAGTTTTTCTTAGTTTGGTCTGTTGTAATATATAGAGGGAGTTTACAAAAATCGTTCCTAAACGTTTGAATATAAGTTCTTTGAATTGAAATAAGTGAAATTTTTATTATCAAAAAATGTTTTAAAACGCATACATTTCTATCTAGACAACATTTTATGTTTTTACAAGAAAAGAATACATTTTGTAACTGTAAATGATACGGGCTTAACATATTGCGCGCTACGTAATGTTTAAAGCCCTGTTTACCTTTACTGGTTTCAAAAGGGCGGCTGTTTTAACTTTTTCCCAATCCAACGAAATAACCTTATTTTACGTTTTCAAATCGAACATCTTTGACAATTTTGTAATATTTACATAAACTTACGTTTTACCTAATTATCCCTGATCCAAGTCGATTTCAATTTTCGATTTAAATATCGTTCAAACTGAAACCAATTTCCACCAGCTTTCCGATTTAAAAACTCATAGCTTCTAAGTGAAATCGATACTGTCACAAAGATAACGAGGGGTCGATAATTCCTTGCGGTCATCTGTTGGTCTAACAGCACGACAAAGACCCGCTCCAAACCTGCACGCACGCACACAACCACCTGGACCTGGCCCGTAGGGTGGCCACCGATTACTTCAAGATAGATTGGGAACATAATGTCTTGTTTTTATATATTGCTGTTTTTGTCTGACAGAAACAATGTGGGACATGGGGTGGTTCTTAGGGGATGAAGACCCTCGCAAACAAGGGCTGTAGTGGCATTATAAATGTTGCACCTTTGTCTGTCTGTGGCTATGCTATAATGAAAGAGCGTTCTTTTAAACAAAGGTGTCAATTATGTCTCATTTAAGGGTTTGGTCTATTGATGGCGACCATCTACACTTGATGGACTGAAGAGGACATGCCCCCAGAAGCCAGAAGAGATTCGCTTTGTTCTGCATAACGGAAGTTGGTAACTCTCTACTTACTTCAATGTAGCCTAAGAGTTTGCTTCTCACCGTTTCATATAGTCACATGGGAAACTAAATCAAGATAAAAATTACAAGAACATTTTCCAACGTTTGCAACCATACATATTGACATATTTATTTGAAACATTATACGTTAAAAAGTATGCTCTTACTTATTTAAAATCATGACAGAATGATAACATTATCTTAAACACGTTTAGTTTTTGAGGTTATGTTACTTAATTTATGCTTTTTACTGTATGCCTAATGTTTAAAACTATCTTTTAAAAATACTGATAATCTGTATGAACATGAAGCGTGTACTAAAATAAACTTTCAACAATACTGACATTCTGCACGAACTAGCTTGTTCTAAAACGTTATTGCTTAGACTACAAATGAATCGAAACGTTCGCCATTTTGAAATGAACAAATAATTACTAAAACCCCTTAGACTATTTTAAGATAATATTTGTAATGAATGTTAGCGACACAACTACAAATATTTACAAATTACAAACTACAAGTTAGCCACTTAGCCCTAACCCTCACTCACCCGTTACACATTCTATACGAGTCCTTACTGTTTCCCCCTTATAACTCACAGACCTGTCCTATATAATACTGTCCCCAGACTCTCCGTGTGTTTAAACAAGGAAATCAGATTTTCCCTTGAAACTCTCTCGAAGAGTCCCATGTCACTTGCCCATTGTTAACGTCAGCCACACAGAGGCGCCTCATGAAAGAAGAATGAGGCTCTCTCACACCGTATTGTCTCTGCGTAATTTTATGCAACTCTGTGCTTCTATGATCAATAGATGTTAACAGACAGCTTAAATGGGTATTTGTGCTGGCAGTAGAAAACAGCTGTTTTTGAAGTATGTAACAGAAAAAAAATAACTTTTCCTTATTATGTTTGGACAAACATATCAATGTTTTCTTAAAGACACAGTGGATGTTAATTTTAGTTTAAATAATTGGAAGTTGATAAAATTGTATTATATAGGGTAGTAATTTGTAATTTCAGCAATTACATTGTTATACACTTTATAAAAAAAAAATATATAACAAAAAAACATTATGGAACATTTTCCTTATTTCTTTATATATATATATATATATATATATATATATATATATATATAGAGAGAGAGAGAGAGAGAGAGAGAGAGAGAGTTTACCGTCTTTAATTATTTTCTTTACGTTAATGTATACCTGAAGTTAGTTTTGAAACCTGTATCGTATCAAACTACCTACAGTGTTGCCAAATTATGTATAGAAGACTTCATTATTGGTTACATTTCCTAGAAAATGTAGGGAATAAACGACGATTAGTGTTTTAAACAAATTCAGCTCAATTGAAAATTCATAATTTGTTTGTATTAAAAAGAACTAATTCATTTGGAAATACCAAAAATCCAATTAAATTGGGCAACATAAATTAGCACAAACACAGTATTTGAGCAATGCACGAAATATTGCTAACCCGTTCAGAAATTTTAAACGTGTGTGTGTGTGTGCGTGCGTGCGTGCGTGCGTGCGTGTGAGATACTTGTACGTGACACTCTTTTGGGCATAATACCTACCAAGTCTTGTATAAAAATAGGTTAACATAAAAGATTTTAATTTTCTCGAAAGAGTATTCTCAAATGAAAGATGAAATTATTTGATAACAGATCGACCAGTAAATGCTAAGATACAGAACGGAGCAGGATTATGCAAATAATTGACAAAAGTCAGACATCAAAGGATCAAACTCTTCACTACTCATTTGTCATTGTGGCGTACCCCTTGCATTAAAGCTATCCACCATCTTATCCTCGTATTGAAAAGATTCTCGGGTAAATATTTGTGCTGCGATGGTTGTCTAACAAATAGGCGCATCCTTAAAGAAAGGCAGAGTGGAAGGATAAGCTAAGTACTCTTAGAGATGCTTAGATAGTTGCCGGGTGAAAGGCGTTCATCCCGGAAATCTGTGGAAGACATCAACGGGAGTCTGAAGATAACCTCGGTCAATAACAATCCCCTCTCGCGTTGTTACAGTCTAGCCTACAGCTGATGCTGAAATGTTTTTATAATTATCTTCTGTATTGTCTCTGCGTGCAAGTGCTTTTATTAGATTATATAATCTTAAACTCAAGACTGTTAATGTAGCATCGTAAAAGTTTTAAAATGGGGAACAATGGGGTTTGTAATGTTCGTGTGTATTGAATTAATAATTAGTCTGTCTATCAAAGTGTTTTGAAAAGGCAAAAAGAGAAAGAGATTATTTTCAAGGAGATTTTGGTTTTAATTTTCTAAAATAAAAGTTTTGATTGAATCGTAAGCAAATCAATTCTAATGCACACATGATTTACTTGTCGCAAGTTACTTCAAAAGAAACAAAGGATGGATTTTCTATTTTTTTTTAACTAAAGAGTAAAATATGTAAATAAATACAAAACTATCAAATAGGTAGGTAAAAATTTAAGTAAATAACTTTGAAGGCCAAAAATTACAGAACTATATTTAACGTGTTAAATACGTGATAATTTCCCATTTAGAAAATATAAATAATAGTCAAACAAAATGAATGGATAACAGACTAATCCTCGTCCCATTTGTTACAATATAATTTAAGCTTCACAAACATTACTTACAATTTTAAATACACTAATAAAATATTGGACAAGAAAGCAGGTTTTTGTTTTTGTTAAATCAAAATGCTGAAGAGATAAAAAGTAGGAAATGAAATGCAATAAACGAAATAAAAACAAAATTTCTTCAATAACCTAACTTTCTTTTCAAGTTTTTTGTAAAATTGTTATTGCATTGTAATTTTGCATTTCAGCGTGGTTTCGTAACTGGTTTTGAAAATCAGAAAACGATAATTTTAATCTTACTTAAAAATCTACAACTCAGCGGGTTAATACGCATGCGCATGTGGGCATCCTGTAATATATGCGTTAAAAAAATTATAATAAATGTGTAATAAAATGGTTAAATCGTTTTATCTGTATCAAAAATGCAAGAATTTAATAAAAACTTCAGCTTCTCTAGAGTAAAAATTACTTCTAAACCATTTAAACTGTAATTTTCAAAAATCATTACGTTATAAATTTTTGAGAATTTTAGTTTTACGTCTTTCAAAAAGCTATTTAGCTACTTTCGGAAGGTTATGATCAAAAAGATCTGGACACGCTGTTCAACAGTAAAACTGGATATTAATTTGAACGAAAAAGTAAGTTTATTTATAACAGAATCATATTTAATGTTTAATTACTGTACAATGCAGATTGAATTCGACCCAACGCACTACATTCGCGCTCTTTTAGCAAGCTTATTTCATCCTGCGAAAGATTCAGCCTATATTTTGCTGCAAAGAAGACTTAAAAAAACCGCTGTGGCACATATGTTTGAATGCGATATGGGTCACAACAAGTACCAGTGAAGAAATCAATAGAGAACATATGCTCTCAGCATGCACGCACGCACGCACCCGAACACGCGCGCGCACTATCGAGTTACTGGACCGTCTTTGAATAGTGGACCAACTCAATTATCCAGCTCCAACAACAGATGCGGTAAACCTATCTTAGTAAACAAACCCTACACATTTATAAGAGCAGTCTTTTTTGAGAATTTCTCGTAAGGCAGCTTGCTTTAAAAAAACATCTGCGATTTAGATAGGCCTAAAACGTTATTGGTTACTTTAAATTTAAGCAGTGTTTCCAACTTAGAAATGCGATTATCTTTGGACAGCATTGAAAAAATTATTCAATAGGTCTAGTATTTACATTAACTGCCACAAATTTGAATAAAAAACGTTGTAACCAAACAAATTTTACGGTTGTTTTTAAATTTTTAAATTAGGCTACTACGAAAAAATCAACATGAGGTCAAATTTTAATAAATCTTCAAATATCAATTGATTTTCATAGTAGTTTTGATACGTCTTTTACCCAACAAAGTCCGTTTATACTTTTCAGAATTGCGATTATTGAAAACCTGAACAAAAACATAACTTTTCAATCTTACAAATTTTTGAAAATCTGATTTCACCATCCAAATTCACAGTTAAATCTGCACTGAAACAGAATTAATTTTCTGATTTTAAATGTAATTTGAAAAATTAAAATCCTAATTTACACTGATGTTTTGTGATTAATTGCAAAACTTACTCGCATATTTAACAATTTCCTTATGTAATATTATTTAGTTACTTTTGGAAATTCGCTTCTATCATGTAGGCGAGACTCTAAGGGCAATATTATTTTATTTCTGAGGTTAGGTACTGAGAATTTCTACCTTCGTTCCCAACATTGGAATTTACAGAAATAAATTATAGACAAGAAACATATTATTGTTACGGAATTTCAGTTGGAAAAAGAAGCTGTTCGAACGACCATCATGGTAAAACCCCCGGGAATTGAGCACGGATCATTTGTCTTCAAGTAGCAACAATTTAAAAAGAATTTAATTATTCATTTATTACAGCAATTAATTTACATTTACTAGCGGTAGGCCTATTAAGTAAATCTTCAAATAGAATCCTTCTGTATTAGAAACGTCAACAAAGAATAATTTGATAACCCAAATTCAACTGATGGTAGACTTTCTTACGATAGAAAGCTTTAAGTGCCCCAGTGTAAATAACACCTAACCTACTTAGGTCTATAAATGTAAATTTACTTCTTGGGATGTCACACCCACTGTGCGCGTGTGGGTGTGGATTTGCTTCTATATGATCAGCTGTCGCAGATGTTACTGTCACACCTGTATGTTGTGTCCTGTTAGGTCACGTGGTATATACTTACCGTAATGGCCACTGTCTTGCCATTTTACATTACGCTACACTGACTCCACGAAGTATCCGTTTATTTAAATTTAATTATGTAAACCATTACCATGGAAACAAATTTTACAACTTCTGTTTTCGCCTAACAGCTGTTTTGAAAAAAAATTTAACAAAATCTTATTATTGAACCAAAAATAAAAATCATGTATCAGGTTTTCTCATCATTTTAATTTTAATTATGATAATTTGTTCGAAAACACGATTAATTAACATAGCTAGTTTTAACAAAATAATGTAAAAGTTATTATGGTATATCAGCTGTTCAACGAAACCATTACGAATTAATATAAAACAACTGATCTTTTACTATCAATATAAATTTGTGCACTCGCATCACGCAACGCGCTTCACAACCAGTCCTAAAACATGATACATGTTAAAAGTACACATGTGGAACTCTGTGAGTTACTGACAGAGTTAATGATATCTTTGCTGAATATATAATCAGTTTTTAAGATATGTTTAGAAATATCTTGTCTTGTTTAAATAAATAAATACGTGACCTATCTTAGATACTATTTACTTTAGTTATAGTAAAAGATCAGTTGTTTCATATTAATTCATAACGATCAGCTGATTTCATTAAACAGCTGACAGGCTGTAATAAGTTTCAGGTGTGTTGTTAAAAACTAGCAATATTAACAACAATTATTATAAACATTTTCGAATGTATTATAAACGGTTACAACGTGCACGTGTTCTTTAACTAAGGAAAAATACCGACACCAAAGCATCACGACGTTTTCATATAATAAGCATGTATTGTTATCGAAAAGGAGGAAGTGAAAGAAAGAGACAGAAATAGAGAGACGAAATTCGTTTGCTCACTCGTTCCATATTTCCGTTACATTCTTCCGTTCGGCAATTTTTTTTCTACTCACTTCTCGCCAAAGCTAACAATAACAGCTTCGCTTCAATAAATAAGTATAATGAAGGAGAAGAAACTCTTCTTTAGTGCGCTTCTACATTACAAAATTAATGTATCCACAAAATTTCATGTTTTAAGCTATTTTAGTTTTGAGTGTGCGTTAGTCAGTCAGTTAGAACATTGCCTTTTATAAACTATATTGAGATAAACACTCTCAAATTAGGGGCCTATAGCTAGCTAATTTAGTCAAATGTTAAAAATAAATGCTGTAAAAAAAATAACAAAAGTTCTTTTCAATTATTTCCTCAAAGTAATCTTTCGTGTGCAGTACACTAAAAACAGAATTATTGTACCAGTTTCTCAAAACCGGTTCGTTGGATTTCGGTTATATGTAAAAATTATTATAACTATAAGAAGGACAAAACAATAAAAATCCGACTGCAGTCAGGTTTAATTTTATTTTTTCCAATTCATTCAAATCTCAAACTGTAAATATCTTAAATTTAAAATTTACTAGTCTTGGCTACACATACATAAGTTATGATTATTCATATTTAATCAAAATCTGACGAAATTATGTAGATTTCTTACATATTTTAATTAATGTAGCGACCCATAGACTTTATTTTGTTATATCTGGATTGCGTTTGAGAAAAGTATTATAAAATTTAAGTAATTTTGATTTAATCTGATTTAACAGTAATTTAGAATTGACATCAGTAAAATATAATATATGGTGACTGGCAGTAAGTGTAAGGACTGATTTATCAAGACTGAACAACACAATGTAGAAGCAGTCCAGCAGTTTTAGTATCCGGGATCAATAGTAACTCAAGACAATGATTTAAGCGGGGAACTAAGGCACAGAATTATAAATGCAAATAGGTCTTATTATGGCTTGCAGAGATACAACAAAAGTAGTTTATTAACAAAAGCCACTAAGTTACAATTGTCAAAACACTAATACGCCCAGTGCTTGTTTATGGTGCGGAAACTTGGGCTATCACATAGACAATTGAAACACAACTGCTGGTGTTAGAAAAAAAATACTCAAAAAAATGTATGATACAGTGAAAGATGGAGATTTATGAAGAATCAGATACAAAGCTGGACACACTATACAAAGAGCCTGATATAGTGAAGTATGTAAAATGGGCAAAACTGTACTGGACAGGCCACATGTCAGAATGGATGAGAACATCGTCAAGAAAATATATTCCCTGACACCGGAGGGGGAAGAACAAGTGGCCGAGACTAAGATGAGCCGAGGAAGTGAATCGAGATGCCAGAGCGTTTAATACCAAAGGGTTGCTGCAGAGGACCCAGACAGATACGACGATTTTTGAGAGAGGCAAGGACTCAGAAATGAGTTGCAACGCCAAGGATGATGATGACGGTGATGATTTTACACCAATTTTGTTTTTTTACCAAAAACAGGCTTTTAATTTTTTTAATAAAAAGGTGGACCCAAGATTTATGCAAACTAGACTTACATGCTAAATTTCATCAAAACAGGTTCATTAGTTTTGTCTCAAACGATTTGTCAACTTTTTATACGCGATTACGGTACTTCATGTAGGGAGTTATTAAAAAAATTAACAGCTGTTACAAGTCGAATTTCCGTAACAATTGCAATACTTTTTTTTTTAAAGAGTAAGAAGAAAATAAACCAGCTGAGTAAAGTCAGATGATTTACTAATTGTATCGGTGAAATCTCGACTCTGCGAAACAAAACGGTTTCTCTTCCCTTAATCCATTAGGCCGAAACAACCTGTGGCAACACGTCGAAAACAAATTGTTTTGCTCTTTCCAAACACTGAAGTATTGGAATTAAAATGACTGAGCGACGAAACAAATCGATCCAATAAAACACTGAAATTACTTTGAAGTGTCTCTTCTCCCCCCCGCCCCATTATACTCAATCTTAGCTGTGTGTTGTGTCTGTGTTACAGTGCGTATTTCGCAAGAGGCGGTATTTCCAAGTCATCAAGATTAAACAGACAAGTGGAAACAGACTCGAGGTTTTTTCAACGAATAAATTCTCGTAAAATAATTGCATCCGCTATTGGAACAAGTAATTTTGCTTACACTGATCTATCCGTATAGAAATTACAATTCAGCCTAAGCCTGTTGGTGAAATTACATTGAAAAATTCCGCTAGTGCAGCGGCCATCATGGTAAGAACCAGTTTCTGGAGCGTCGATTCCAAATTAAAGATCTCTTTTTGAGGGGTGTCTAAAATTTATAACTTAGTCAAGTTCGTTGACTTGCACAATTCGCCCGAGTGTTCAAAATGGATGCCATTTTCCATAAGAATGCTCTGTTGTTTTAACTATTTTTGTAAACCTGATTTCATTATTGTAAACAGCGTTAAAAACTGCATAAATTAGCAGTTTAGTTTTCAAAATCTCCTAAAATTAAACTTTTAATTTGACGGCGGTCAGGGTTCGTTTTCGTATTTTCAATCCGAATTGAAAATAAGAGAAATTTTATATTAGTATAAAATGCTAATATATGCGGATTTAAATCCGCTGTTTATGAAGTTGAAATAAAGTTTTTTTTTAAAATAAAGGGTTAGATAAAAAACTTTTGTAAATTCGCTTCGATAACGTCAGCGAGACATCTGTGTGAAGCGATTTTTCGTCACGTTAAAACCCAAAGCCAGTACCGTGAAATTAGCGCCAATGCTAACCTCTAAATCGCAAATTTCGCTCCGATTTGGTTCAAACTAGGTGCATTAGTTGATTTATTATAATAGCTTGGACACGTTTGTTAATCAGAAAAATCAGTGTACCGTTTCAAAATGGAAGACCCGCAATATAAATATTAAAACAATATCTTTCAATTTTCGGAAGATCACTGAAAATCATTAAAGTCAATTTATAAATTAATATTCAAATGTTTTAAAATCCGTTGAAATTATTGAATCTAATATGACGGCCGTCAGGGTTCGTTTCTATATTTTCGATACAGTTTCAGGTTTTGAATGCTGAGCTGATAATAATTGTGAAATAATATTTCAAAACAGTAAGTTGTAATTCATTTTTTTCTGGAAATTCGCTTCTATCACGTTAGTTGGGTCCCGCCGCCGTCAGGCCTATTGTCTAATGTGTTTCAATTTAAAATTGGCCTAATTTATCTAATTTTTGCTTATGTATTTATAAATTTACTTTTCAACAATCCAGAGTACCAATTTTGAAGGAAACGAAATATAGGCGTTGAAATGGCGAATACTTGCCATCAGGATTTTCTTTTCCATTTCTATTTACTTTCTAAATGTAAATTTCTTTTGTTTAAGTTTATTTATTCTGAAAATTAAATTTTCAAATGACAACAAATTTGTAAAGTTTTAAGAAAAATTCTATTGATTTATCGGTCTGTTGATTTTACGAATTGAAGTAAGTAATGGCATTGTTTATACCATTTATTTTCCATTTTATGTGAATTTTGTAAGGTCTATAAATTTTAGTCTATTAGCATTTCTTAACTAACAACAAAGACATTTTGAAATTAATTTCGATCTAAGATGCCACAATAAATCGGAACCAATCTGCACACAAGCTGCACACAATCTGCACACAAGCTGCACACAATCTGCACACCAGCTGCTCAGTACTATTTTTTAAGACGTTTACTTAATTAGAGCGGCTAATGGTTTAAAGTTGGCGCAGATTCTTGGAGTGTGTTCTCGCGTGGTTGCGCGCTTCTCCCCGCTTCATTAGACCCCACCTTCATTACAACTTGGCCCTCTGTCCGATTCCATTAATTTGGATTAGAGTGTTGCCCCATCACGAAACTTTACTTTGCCCAAGTTATGTTAATTGTGTACTAAACACAAAACACCTTTACTGATAACTAGCCGCAACAACTTTGCGTTCCAACTTCCCAACTCAAACACTTTGTTTATGGACTTATACAGAGTGTTCCTGAACTCGTTTTTCCAGTGCTGTTCAGTTTCCATCTCTTATTGGCTTATTCTGGAATTAATTCCGGCAAAAATTAACGTATTAAGAATGAGTACATAACTTCAAGCTCTTTTTTCGAAAACTGTTAGGTTTGTGACAAAAGAAATAGATCATTATAGTACACAAACTTTTGTTCAAATATTTCTAACAGACTTTGCTAAACTTTTGGCCATTTGTGAAGACTCATAATTAAAATCAGTGTACAATACATTATCTTAGTTAAATTTGCAGTGTGCAAATAAAAGTAAGGTTTGTGCGTTTAGGTATTTCCTTTACAATAACATTTTATTTGTTATTTATATTATAAACTACAAATTCACAAGAACTACAAATTACAATTGTTTGTTTGTTTATAGGCCTATTGTATAAAAGTTTTCGTAGGCAGGTAACTTTAAGTTTGTTTTGCTAATTTATAGTTTACAAATTTACGTATATACATCTTACTAATTTGCGTGTTTACAGTTTACTAATTTATGTGTTTACTGTTTACTAATTTACGTATTTACACCCTGTTTACTAATTTAAGTATTTACAGTTTACTAATTTACATATTTATTGTTTACTAATTTACGTATTTTCTGTTTACTAATTTACGATTTACAGTTTACTAATTTACGTATTTACAGTTTTCTAATTTGCCTCAAATATTTAGAAAGTCACATATTTCTGGCATTAATGTAAATAGTTAGTGCAGGCCTACTGTGTTTTGGTCATATATAGGCCTATTGTTGAATGCATATTTCCAGGATTCGTGAAATTAAGTTGGTTAATTAAGGCAGTATTGGTTAAACAAAACTACAAGAAATATTGTTGAAGAAGAAGTATTTAAGTGAATGAAAATTTGAAAAAAATCTGGGCTGATAAATTTATAATAATTCTTACACGCAGTACAAAATTATTCTAGTAATATATACACCCAAAATTTACAGCAAATATGCCAAAATAAAAATTCAAACCAATAAATATTACGAATTACCAAGTATATTTTTGTCTGTAGTAATATTTCCAGTCATTATATAGTTATATTATTGACACATCAAAGATCTTTTTATCTATATTAAACTGTTAAAGCAATTTTTAAATGTTACATTCAATTTAATGAATTGAGAAAATATTTTTGTCATAACCGCGCCAGATGTAGCCTAGGTGGCCTATGAAAGGAAGCTTGGGTTTAAACAGCTGCTATTGCTGAGCTAGACCAATCTTCTATTGACTTTGTTGTGTACACACAAACACACTCCATTAATTAAATAACGGAGCGGTTCTTTCTTAAAAACGCTACTGTAAAATTTTCATATATCGATACGAGGTTTTTAATCGACTTTCTCGAAACTCGACGCTGTTGTAAAAAAAGTGAATGCCAACCTAATTAATTGATAGTTTTGTTTGAAACATAGTCGTTCTTACAGAATTATATTACTGGATAAAAAATTGTGTATAACCGATCAAAAAATGATACAGTTTAAACTTTAAAATTAATAAATTATAAGCTTTGTGAACCTAACCTAAAACTGATTCAAACTACTATCATTCAATTAATGCCTGATTTTAACATATGATTTATTTTAAAAAAATTTGATTTATTAAACATAATATTGATGACGTTACGGTTGATAAAACTGACTTAAAAAAACTAATTTACCACTAAAAACATTTATAAACTAATATATTCCAGAACTATCTCGCTGACGTCATGAAAGCTAATTCTCAAAAGTGTTTTTCTTTATCTTACCTTTCCAAAATACTGGTTTCACCATTATAATCAGCAGTATAATCTGCAAACATCAGGATTTTAAACTTTCAAATTACATTGAAAATAGGAAAATAAACCCTGACTGAAAATTCAAAATGCTGATTTACGCAGTTTTGACGCTGATTATTTTGGTGAAATCAGATTTTCAAAACAATTTAAAACAATAAAATGATGAATTTTTAAAGATTTGAAATTTCCGCCATTTGAAACTGTTAAAGGAATCAGTGTGGCGCGCGCGCTCATGTGCGCGCGCGCGTGCGTGCGTGTAAATTTCCTCAAAAAATGATCTAGACGTCAGGATCATTTTAAGGTCGCGGGTCTGGTTTCTTACAATGATGACTACACAAATAGCTCATTTTTCCAATCGCAATTCACTTATAAGAACACATTCCTGTTGATGTAAAGTGAGTTTTGTATTGATGAACAGACAAAGGCAACTGTTCATTAACCAATTAGTTTTTTATTGTCTTCTTTTCTAGCAATCATGGCATAGAAAAAACTGTTGTACCACCAGAATGATCAATCAAATATTTCTATTTAAATTTACATTTCTTATAGGTTCAGTGCTTTTATTTAGAATACGTACATGACTGAACGAAATACCGGAACAAGGAAAATATCTTGAGGAAAACACGTCATTGTTCGAAAATTATTTTGAATTACTAAATTTGAAGCCATCAATTATAAAATTAACTGAAACCCTTAGACCGGGCGGCCACCATTGCGGGGCGGAATGAAAATAACGGCTACCATAAACGGCGTACAGTCAGTTTAAAGCTTTTAAATCTAAATATTTAGGCCTACTTTAGAACTACTCTAGGAACTATTATGTTTAAAAACTGTAACCTCGGCAACGGTAACCGAGGTAAAGAGAAATAATAAGTTTGGAGGCGTGGTCATCGTTGTGGGGGAAGTGGAGTCAGCTTCAAAACCTAACTTAGTAAAAGTTCGGAGCGGAGCCCAGCTAAACCGCTTCACTCCGCTGGTCGAATTTACATTAAAAACAATAGGTTAGGTTTTCAGTGGTGGCCACCCTGCCTTACAGTCTGACGTTTCTCAAGTCAATTTGCGAAATGTCCAAGAAAATTCCATTCGCGTATCGGACCAACATGATGTTGAAGTTATTGAACTGAGTGCCCACCAGACTAGAACTGTTTTCGACTGTCGCGTCCAGCAAACCCTATTTCCTTACGATAACTCACCGTACCGGTGCATGAATGAATGACACAGCTAGGCCGAACGCTCTAATCATGCAAAGTTGGACGTCCTTGAAGCGCCAGTATTGTTTCTTGTCCGCAGCTACCGGATGTACTGATTGAGATGGAAGCCATGGTCCGTAGATCCTGAGGAATGTATTGTTTTACTTCCTGTTGCAACATCCTGACCAAGTCCCTCCTCCTATCTCCTACTTCCACCGTAGCCTAATCACGGCCTATCTCGCTTCGGTGCTGACCGCGCCAATCCGGACTCGCCGATTTCCCCACACCTTGCTCCGTACCAACTTCCGGTAGTTGATTTTTCACGCAATAGACTTAACGATGTATCTCGTTCAGATGAGAACTTATTAGCAAGTTTTCGCAGTTCGATTTTTTATTTCTTTACCTTAGCACAGTGTTTCCCAACGTGGGGCCACGCCCTACTGGGGTTCAATTCGAAAATGTACTCGTAAAGAGTTTAAGTTAACTGTATAGCCACTCTTAAACGCTAACCGAGCTGGGTAAACATTCAGTATTACTTAAGTCCGCCATGTTAGCAGCCGGGATCTCAGCATCCCTTAAGTTGTTGTAAAACTGTCATTGATTAAAAAAAAATATATCCATTGTATAACATATAATTGATATATAAATTTAAATTCAATTGATAATTTTTCATAATTTCATTTTTCAGGAACGTTATTTTCCAGATAATTTGTCATTTTTGTGCGATGGGGTAAGTGTGCCGTACATATTTAAATATGCATTTTTAGTCTACTTTTACTCCAGTTCATATTATATTTTATAGTTTTTAATTGATTTTATATTTATTTTTCTATCCCGTAAGGAAATAAGTGGTGCAAACAAGCAAACAATTCGTCAGTATTTGGAGTAATATTTAAAATTTGGTCTCATACCCGCTGTGTCAATTTTTTAATGTTAAAAATTGTGTATTTTTTAGGGGAGGCATAAAAATTGTAGGAAGCTTAGCTGGAGCATAGCACAAAAAAGGTTTGGAAACATTTTCTCAACATGTTTTCTTCGTGTACATTTTTTTAGAAGAAATTTTTCTTTGTGTAATAATTTACTGACCTTTTTATTACTACTATTTCTATGACTATTTTACGGTATATTTGTTTATTTGTACTTTTTTTTTGTTTTGTTTAACGTCTATACCAGTTAGACTAATGAGGACGAGGGATCTGCGTTAACGGCAAGGGCAACAGTAATGGGAACAACCTTGAGTGCACATGAAAGACTGCCCGGTGCTTTAGCCACATCGACCACCGAGTCCCCATTTATAAAAAAACTCCTTTTTTACGTATGTCAAACTACACTGTATGTCTAACTATTAATTTACATTTATTTCTAATTAATTATTATTGTTACGTTTCTTAGACAATTTTTCATGATTCAATAATAACGCCAGTAAAAACTAAAACTACAGAATAAACTTCGTAATTTTTCTTAGGCACATTGAACTGTGTTCAAGGACTTTCTGATCCCTGACCGCCGTCAAATTAAGTTTCATAATTTTATTGGATTAAAATAATGCTAATTTATACAATTATTAACGCTGATTACTACGGCGAAATCAAATTTTCGAAATAAATTAAGACACAAATGTTATGAATTCTTACAGATTTTAAACGATCGGCATTTTGAAACTGTTGAACAAAGTTTGCTGGTTAGCGAACTGGTCCGAAATATTACCGAAATTGATTTGATATTTTCGTGTCTAATCTGCACACACACACACACACACACACACACACACACACACACACACACACACACACCAACTCTAACGACTCCTCAAAAAGTGATCTAGAGATCAGGGTCAGTGCTCATTTTCAAGGTCCCGGGTCTGAATCTTATCTCAATGAGTGGTCCGGTAACTTATTTTTCAATGGAAAAACGCTAACAATAATTTTGTAAAAAGAAATTTCATTGGGAGAAGTTTGTAGAGCGGCCGTACAGCTAAGATACCTTCACACTCTGACCTAACCTGTTTGAAGATTGTAATAAGCCTATTAGTATCGGTTGATAATTTTGTTACACCGTTCATTCATTTCAAAATGTGGTTATCGAAGTTGTTTTTATTCTAACGTCTTCTTAAAATTTTAAGTGACACACGTAATCGGAAATAAAATTTACAGAAAAGTACATTTTAAAATTATATCTGTTTTATAAAACGGAAACTAACCAGTTGATGTTTAGGGTTCAGTCTCCGTGAATCGTTACATGTTAAAATTTTTTTTCAAAATTAAAAACAAAAAATGTTAAATAATATTATTCAGTTTGTTGATAATTACTCTGAATCATTACTTGTCAAATAAGCGAATATCATAAATTTTTGGGAAATTTCCGCTCAAATAATCCACTTTTTTGTGTAAAACACAAGGAATACACCTAAGTCTCATTTAGGCTCAAAATGTAACACATTTCCAAAAACGACTGCTTGAAGAAACAGATTGAAGTGGCCTTCTGACCTTTATACTGCCAATATACCGCGCAACTAACTTATAATTCAAAAGCAATTGCAAAAGAGCATATCGCATTATGTAGCTACAATGACCGCAATCGATGAATTATATAACGTACCTGCAGACATAGACTTCTGCATTATATCGATTATGATGGGTAGTTTTTTCAGTAAAAACTTGCAGCTGCTTAGTTCCAAGATTCCGTGAGGCACGCCACGCGAGCTCGGCCTAGCCTCTTCACTCTTCAGTCTTTTTAATTACACTCGAGTACTTGTCTTCCTTCTTTTATTGACTTTAATTTCCGTAACCGGTAATTAAATACTTTTATTTGTGTTATCGAGCGATATTTTGTCCGTATTTGTAGCGAAGTTTGTTCCCTTGATAGAAAATTTAAGAAATACAAACACAATCGATTAGCCAGCTCTTCAATTATGACTGGCTTTTCGTCTGTTTTATAACTTACAGGACTTTTGTAAACAAAAGTTAGAAAGAATTTAATTATATCTCGGAAAGTGAAGGTTCTATTGATAGTGGAACGCAGGACTTACGTGTACAGGCTACAAACAATTATAAACGTATTTCTTATGTTTAATAAACACGCTCTCTTTTGAAAATAGGCTAATCGATACACGTAGCTGTAATTTTTTAAATAATATACCACTCTTTTTTTGAAAATTTTAATTTTTCAATCACAATCATCATTAAAATCTGCATATTTTTGAATTTTGAGGTACATGAAGAAAATACGAAAATAAAGTCTGATTGATGTCAAATTCATTTTTTAATATTAATGGATTTTTAAAATACAAAAATGCTAATTTACGTATATTTTAACACTGATTACAATAGTGTTAGTGGCACATTTTTCAATTGCAATTTTCCAATAAATAAGTGAAAAAATACAAACACAAACGCGCTGTGATCACTGGCTTGGTGAACAAACTACTATTAAATAATTAAAGTTTGTAAATAAACCTTAAAATAATTTACCAAGCGAAGCGAAGTCTCTATTTCACTCGGGTTTGTGTGTTTGTTGCGCAGTTTCGGCCAAACGCATTAACCGATTGTTTTGAAGTTTTTTTTAAAACGTAACTTGCATAAAGCCCGAATGATGTTTGTGTAAGGTGTTTTCCCGTTTCAAGATGACTGCCTCTTATTTAACGATGGCGAATGTAGTTAATACTGGCTGAACAGCAAGACCTATCATTGACAGTTTTACGGATAAAGAGTATAACATTCCCAATAAAGCTGATTGAGTAAAATTTTTCGTAATATTTCGGTTACCGGTTGAATTGGTGGAGAATGTTATGAGAGCGTTAGAGCACTGTCGCGGAGCTGTGGTCAAACAATTTATTAAAAATGTACCGAGACACATTTGTTCTTTGAACTACTAATGTACTACTTACTGTTTGAAATTAATGTGCTTTCTGATGTGCTAGTAATAAACCTGGCACCGGTTACAGAAATTTTTACAAATGTAGGGGGCAAACAGGAAAAGATCATGTACTGAAATCGAGTGCAAGAAAAGAGGTACCAAGTACTTTTATTGTCATTGGCTGACAAAAATATTCACGTTTTATCTTCTGATATTAACTAAAATTTTGTTCAAACATTCCAAAAAACGTATCTAATTATCCTTTTTTTACAATGCTAAGTTCAATGGCGTACATTAAATCTGCAATTTATCACTATGTCCGGCGAAGAAATCAAGTCGGCCCGGAAGTATGGTACAAGCCAACAGTACAATCAACGGAAATCCTCCTCACCTGTGATTGGCTACCTGATTTCATCTCTTATTGGTCAACGCGGTGTTTTCTCCTTCTTTTTGAACTTCCGCCGCGAACCACGAATTATATATTCTAAGTAGAACATCCGCCATTTTAACACAATACATGAGATGGGACGCGCGATAGCAAGCATATAATGAATGCGTACCTGTTGGACCTGTGCCTGCCAATGCCTCTAGAATCAATGTATTACGTGATCGTTCACGCAGGTATCGTTCGCTTTCATTCACGTTACAACATTTAAATGAAATAATTAGCCAGAACGGAAGTACTTACTAATATTTATGGCGGTAATAAATATTTTAACAACGAATATTAATAAAAATATTAACTGGACAATTTGATTGCGATAAGAGCAGTTTGGTTCACGTGTTTGGTGGTCGGACAGATAAATAAGATTTTGAAATTGTCCAACGCGAGCAAAACTATTGTCAGAGTATGTTTGGTTTATTAACAAATTCCATTTGGAAAATCTAGATTGTGATTTGTTTTTTGACAACCAAAAAGAACTATATATAATGTGCGTGCGTGCGTGCGTGCGTGCGTGTGTGTGTGTGTGTGTGTGTGTGTGTGTGTGTGTGTGTGTGTGTGTGTGTGTGTGTGTGTGTGCGTGTGCGTGCGTGTGCGTGTGCGTGTGTGTGCGTGTGTGTGTGCGTGCGTGCGTGCGTGCGCGCGCGCGTGTGTGTTTTAGCAAGCTCGAGTCTGCAATTTTAGACCGATCTGATTTAGACTTGGCACAAAAATCGGTTTTGGTAATTGAACAAAAACAAAATTCGTTTAACATTTTGAAAACGGCGGGCATTTCAAATCTTTTAAAATTCATAACTTTCCTGTCTAAAACAGAAATCAGCGCTAAAAACATCGTATTTCCTACCGTTAATTTTAATAATTCAATTTTAAGTACTTTAAAATTAAATAATGTAATTTGATGGCGCTCATTTGCGTATTTTCAATCCCGTTTAAATGTTCAAAATGCTCATAAATGCAGATCTTAATGCCGTTCTTGTGATGGCGAAATAAGAGCTTCAAATAGTGAGTAAAAATTAAAAAATACTTCCGGAAATTTGCTTCCATCACGTCAGCGAGAGAGCTGCGTGTCGGGAATATTTATATTACATAAACAGAATAATTTCAAAAGTACGAGATTTCAAAGATAACAAAGGTAGTTTTTCTTTTAGAATGTTTTAAAAAGTTTTCAAACTTTGTAAAGCTATGCAGTCGATCATTATAACATAAATTTTTACCTTGAAATGTAATTAATAGCCTATAAGCCTATTATGTAATTTAATAAAAGCAATATTAAATCTATAACCTCATTTCGTAAGTTTAAACATGCGTTTTTCTCCTCTCAAAAAGTATGTGTCATCAGTTTTTGGCAAATAAACACAGTTTTCTTTCAGTTTTATTTTCAATTTATTCATTCACTAGAGCATGTGAATTTTACTTTCTACATTTTCATTTCTTTTAAACTGAATTTTTAATGATACTGTGACTGAATCATTCTGTTCCAAACATATTTGTATATGCGAGTAAGTGCAGTTTTGCCGTACCATATTTTTAAATAACAAAAACAACAAACTGTACGATTAAAGATGTAAGCTTACTCATAAAAAGTGTAAACAATTATTGTTAACAGAATTATTATTTATGTAAAATTCAAGTCAGTTGAAGGCCTATTTCCGTAAACAAAACTGGTAAAAATATATTGGTTTGAATTTTCGTTATTAATTTCAAACTGTATATTTCGCAAAACCTTAATTAGGCCTACAGTGTTTTGAGAATTCTGAAAGAAAAGTTTGTTTTAGGTTATGTTTAGCCAAAAATTAGTGTACCTTTTGTTCGAAAAAATGATTGGAATTTTCAAAATGTGTTTTATCCTAAGTAAAAAAAAGTCTGTAATTAGAGGTATCACTGCATGGGAAGTTGTGTGACTGAAAATGGAGAACGACATCTATCAAAAAAGAAATGAATGAAATACTTTTAGGTTAGTTTTTGAAACTGAAGGTAGGTTATTTATTATTTTATGAATCAATAATAATATTAATTAGACATCTTAATCGAGTATAAAATAAATTCACATCATTGCAGCAATGTATAGACTCAAAGATGGGCAAGTAGTAGGAAAACGAATTCAGAGCGCTCTGGCGTCGGGTTCTGGTACTACGTACACTTTAGCATCCTGTATTTAACATTAGGTGGGAGCTCTATGTATTTTACCTCAAGCATAGATATCCTTGGGGACTCAAGGATATTAACTACAAAAAATAGATTTTATTCTGTTTTGTTTATATTGCAAAGTCTCAAAAAAATAACCTCCATTTAAAGATGAGCGAACAAAACAAGCCTAGTTGTGCTAGGCCTGGATTTAAGCTCACTTCCGCATGTTTTCGCCAAGTTATTGTTATCAGGCGCGTGCCAATTATTCACTTATCAGCGTTATCTTACATCCGATGCTCTCCAATGGAAGTGATAAAGACAATTTCTCGAGTGTCCTGACTCGTCTTCTTCCTCTTCTATCTTTGGTCAGTCTCCCACGGCTTCCGTTTCCTGTGTATCTCTCAAGATAAATATTGAAAACAATTTTGAACGCGTATCGAAGATGTTGCAAGACAGAACCATGTGACCAGTACAGTCACTAAGGAAAGTGTCTTAGATTTTATTAACAGGAAAATGAGCTATAAAAACAGCCATCGTGGTAAGACGCAGAACCGGAACCTTGAAATGAGCACTGATCCTAACCTCAAACACATTTCGAGGGTCGTTAAAATGTTTTTATATAAGTTATATACAAAACATATGTTTATGTATACACAAAGTGTGTTTATGTATAGCCTATATAAAGTGTGTGTGTGTGTGTGTGTGTGTGTGTGTGTGTGTGTGTGTGTGTGTGTGTGTGTGTGTGTGTGTGTGTGTGTGTGTGTGTGTTAGCACGCTCACATTCAGTAAACTTGCCACAAAAATTGATTAGGCCCTATGGTAATAGCTTGGACAAGTCCGTTAACTAACAAAACTCATTCAAGAGTTTCAAAATGGCGTCAGTTCAAATGTTTAAGAAGGAATAACTTTCCTGTTTTAAATTATTTTGAAAATTCGATTACACTCGTAAATCGAAAACTTCGATTTTGAAAAATCGTAATCAGCGTTAAAAACTGCATAAATTAGCTTTCTGAATTTTCAAAATTAGTAAAAATTTAGAAGTTGTTTGTCAGCGGTCCGGTTTCATTTTTGTATTTTCGATATTGTTAGAGAATTTAAAATCGTAATCTATTCAGATTTTATTTCTGATTACAATGGTAAAATAAAAATTTCAATAGGGTAAGATAAGAAAAATAATTTTTGAAAATTAGCATTAATCAAGTCAGCGAGACAGCTGCGTGCCATATTTATTAAATTATTTGAAATAATTTAGGTTTTTTAATATTACTATTTTGTCGAATTCTAAACTCAATCGAGATATTTACGTGACAGAATTTTTCCAAAATGTTGATGCAATTTGAAACGTTTGGAATTAAGAAAAAGTAAAAATTACATAATCAAACAGTTAAAAATAAGTAAAAAATTTTGTTAAAAAATATATTTTATTAGAACGCGCAAAAGTAAAAAAAGAGTGTTACCTTCACTCTTTTCTTGGTATCCTCCCAAAGTCGTTTAAAATTAAGAATTTGTCCTAACGATGGTAGCGACATCTTTAATCACGGAAGGTCCTTGAGTAACATTGCGTATGCCTTCTTTGAGCGGACTCGTCGACGCAGAAATCGTTGTCGACAATGAATCTCCTTCGTTATATCCTGTCATTAAGGCGAGGTCGGCCTAAGTGTGATCCTTAGAGAACCTGAGGAACGATTTCTTGATTCTAAACTTTCATGAAGATCGGATTCATTAATGTGTGATGTTAATCGTGTCCTTTCTCTACTTAAAATTATCGCTGCACGCCGACGTGATAGAAGCAATTATTTACTTTCCTTTTCGAAATACTAATTTCACTATCATAATGAGCATTTAAATCTGCATATATTAGCATTTTAAATTTTTAAATTACTTTGAAAAGTCGAAAATGGACTCTGACAGCCGTGAAATTAAATTTCTTAATATCTGGGCCAGTTTTTGAAGAAATATATCCATTATGTACAAATTAATAGCTTATTATTATTTATAAATATATAATAATTATATTATTATAATTCCATCATAATAGCCTATGGAATTATGATGCGGATTTTTAAAATTCGGCATCCTAATTATTGCAGTTTTTAATGCTGTTGCGATAATCTAACGCATAAAATACGGACATTAAGAAAGAACAAAAATATATAAGGTTATACATTTTAGGTCCCGAGTGTGGATTTACTGTGATGTGTGCTCCAATAGTTCATTTTCCTACGAAAATTCTTTAATAATCAGATAATTAGACAGTAATAATTGTTAATCCTTAAAGTTAATAACCTAAAAAAAAAACTTTACGAAATTATTCTAACCTATATTTTGGCTTATTAGGCCTAGTTGTATTTTGCAGTATAAAAACCGTTACATTTTAAAACTGATTTGCATATTGGTAATTCCGTTTTAAAAATTGACATTTTTCATAAAATTATCTCGTATTTGTTAGGTTATGTTCTTATTTTGACTGTTTGAATAAATTTTGAAAATGACACATTAAAATGTAAACGAATTTCAATTAGTATTAATGTACAATTTCGCTATGTGCTGTTTTTAACGCATTCAAAATGTCTATAAGGAAAAAAGAATATTAATAACGTTAAAAATATTATGTATAGCCTAATATTTAGCCTATACATAAGGTATATAGCCTATACAGTATTATTCACTCAGACAATTTTTAACTGCCAACATTAAAAAAAGTTGTTTTATTGAAACGTTAATATTCTGTTTTCCTTTTCGGTTATTATTACTTACAAAACGTGTAGTTTTTGTGAAATATTTATGCGTTATCTTAGAATAACAGGCCTACATTTAATCAGCTGTAAGTACTTCGGTAAATACGGTAAAATTCCGGAATAGTTTTGTTCTTGAATCATTTGGTCTACGCGGAACTGCAAGTGTGGAAATAACATCTAATTATCCAAGTAATGTTTCAGGAATTCCAAACACGAGAAAAACATCTTCCCGATAGGCTATACATTTACAATATCCGTGTATTCTCTGCAAAACATGTCTTGTGTAAAACATCTGTTAATATTGTAAAAAATGGCGCCTATTGTTATTTACTTACTGTAGGCCTACACAACTAAATTACTGTAGTATATGGTTTTACTTAAATTATACAACTATTAAAAATAGTCTATCTGAGAATATAGTTACAATGCTATGGATATGTTTTGGCATTTTTTAATAATTGAATGATTAACACTGAAACAATCTGATCTATTTTCGTTAAGCTTCAACAGAATTAAAATTTTTACGTGGCTTGAATATTTTTCAGCTTGGCAAGAACATAAACGGATTTTCAATGGAACTTTAAAGTTTATACACTAATCAAGTTACGATTACAAATAACATTAGGTGATACGCATTTTTTGATTTGTTTTAAAATATTTAAAGTCAGAAACAAACGAGTTCAGGCTATTACAAAAATTAATTTTTGAAACAAAGGCTATTACTCGAAGTTATTCAATGTTGTTAATTTTTTGATACGTAAGCGAGACAGCTGCTTGCTGCGATTTGTTTTTCTCTTCTATTATTGGTGAAAATTGTTTTACTTGGTGATGATAAACTTTATTCTATTTTATAACACGAAATTTTCATGGCCAAATTTCTTTTTGGTTGAGTAGATTTAGTCACGAAACAAAATATTTTTTTAGTTAGTGTTTCAATAACTTTTAAAAATATAAAAATTAGTAAATTTAAAGAAAACATTATTTCTAAATTTATTTTACAGTATCAAAAAATTGGTGTTGTTTCTTTAAGGAGGTAAAGGTGGAGTAAACATTTATTTTTTACTAAACGGAAGGAATATACAATGAAAACATTTACAGATCTTTTACTTTGCAAAATTTTTCAAAAAAGTGACATTCTAAAGTCATTTCTAAAAGAGACATGTGTGCCAACATTTGTGGAAAACAGACAAGTTGGTACATTACTACGATAGTTGTACAATATGTACAAATTAAAGATGTGATATTAATTTAACAGCTGATTGACGACTTGTTTTTTCCTTTACACAACTTAACCTCCAAATTAGCATTGTTGAACAAAGCCTACCGAAATAAGTTAGGTGAAATCATACTTTTTTCTATAGAGAACGTATTTTTTAAACACAGAGCTGTATTGGTAGTAAGGAAAAACACACACATATTTAATTAGCTCGCACAATCTGTGATATTGTGTTCGCATATCTATGTTTTATGAACTAATTGATAGTCTATCAAAATGAATAAAACATCATTCCACAGTTGGTCCGTCGCACATCTGTTTGTTTCTCATTATAGGCCTACACATTCTGCAATTAGCGATACAATTTTGTGTCAAATAAATTTATTTTAATTGTGATGAGTTGAAAGCAATTACAATATCCACGTTTATTTAATTTTGGAAGGTAGTAACGTATCCGCTCTCTGTCTACCAATCGGCCTTCGGCTTCGATTGCTTAACAATAGACTTAACGTTTTCGTGGTTATGTGATATTTGGCGTTATAAATCTATTTAGAAGGATCTAGCCGTTGTGCACCCTGAATGTCATAGCCAAAGAACAACACAACTTAATGGACAATTTGTAAACTGTTGTATATAAAAAGAACTTTTACCATTTTCTGTTAGCAGCAAATTATTAAAGGAAAGTAATTTGTGAGTCTTCGAAATTTGTGTGCTATATGCTTGAAAACTGAGCATAAATATTAACAAATAAGTTTTATTTGTTTATAATAAGAGAAGAATTTACTTTAGAAATGTAATTTAATATGGATTTTTAATAAATTTCCGTACTAGTAAATAAATCATACATTGTAAGAGTTTGTTTGTAAACGGACTAGAAGTACAGCCGCATTATAAAAAGCTTGCTCGACATTAGCGTCTGAAGTCCAAGTAATTGTACTGTCTTCCGCTACGAACGCTGCAATCTGCAAGGACACAGAGTTTAAGAAAATGAATTATTATCTATTTAACTGTAGTTTAACACTTGCAAGATGGCACCAGCAACGAACACTCACACAACTTTCATAAGGGCTTTGTACATTTATATTGAGTGATTACTGCCACTTAAAAAACAAAAATGAAAAAACTTATATTTTCAAAACATCCAATTTTAAATTCATAAATATGAGAAATACGTGTTACACCTATGCACCCTCTCATTTTCCCTGTTAAAAGTATATTTTTGTACGTAAAATGTTAAATTTTAAATAATTGCTTATACACAAAGAAAACGGTTAAAAACTCTTGTACCTACAACGCTTATCCGGCGCCTTCATATTCTTCAACTGCAACCCGCTTTCACCGCCGTACACGAACTAACTAACAGTTTGAAGGCGTTACAACTCACTCACTGGAAACAGCTGTTCAGAGTTTGTTGCTTTTTAAAAATGGCATCATTGTGTGAACGCCGTGTAATTCGCCTCTTTAATTAGTCTTTAAGTAATTAAAATTTGCCCGTACATCGTTATCATTTGTTAAATTTCTCTTCAAGTTTAGGGTGTAATATTGAAGTGGCAGGCAATTACCGGCAGCTACATGTGCTTGTTGACAGATGGTATCGCTTTGACACCCTGCTCGTTGCTTCTTCACACCATTTTACTTTATTAACCGCGCAGTTCTTTTCTGCGAGCTTTGAATTTATTAACACATCTCGAGTCAGACAACAAACCCCTCTCCGTCACTCGTGCTGAATGTTTACCGGATACGGATGTTGCAAATGGTTCCAATTTTCGTTTGTTTACAGAATGTCATTGGTTTAATGTACTTGGGTGATTTTGTGGAGTATTTTGTCATTGTTACTTATTTGTTAAGTTATTTCGTTTACTGACGATGTAACTACTAATACGACATTTTAAATTCAACGTTCTACTTTCTGTTGATTATCTAAACTGAACAAAACATTGCATTTATCGCATTAAATTAAATTGTTCAATGGAGAACAAAAAGTCAATAATTATTAACGAAACAAAGCGTATGGGTAGTTAACTCTAAAAAAATTTTGTTTGAATGCTACAGAAAATGCAGGCCTAAACGTAAACAAAAATATACATAGGTCAATGTCTGTTTACTTATTCCTGAAAGAAATTTTAGTTTTTTTTGAAAATTTACTATTTGCAGTTATGAATTACCAAATGTTTTAGCATAAATTGACTACTAATTTTGAATTTTCGATTTCAATTGAAACAGTGACACATTTTATAACGGAAAAGGCTGTATTTAGGCTAAACGTGATTAGAATTGTTGAAGCTAACAGTTTTTTGTTAAGTAACCAACGGATGAACACATATGTTTAGAATAGTGGAACATTGTACAGAATAAACCCGTAATAATGTGATATTGTCTGCTCGACCACAATACTTTCAAAGTACTTTGTAAAATTGAAAAGTAAAGTGATCAAATATTTTCTCTCAAATTTTTTTCCAGTTTGAATGATAAAAATATTGCCCGTTTATGTAATAAAATTTGAAATAACATATATAACAGTAACATATATTTTGTAAAGTAAGCTCCAAACAAAACTGTTTTACATCTTACAGTTTAATATGTAGACGACTTTTTAATATCTAATCGAGCCTAAATAGCAATATAAATTAGTTGTACAGGGCCATAAATTTTTCAAATTGAAATTTTGGTGAATTTATTTATTGCTGAACTTAATAATATTTGTTTTACAGTGAATGTACAGTTATATATGTTTAGTTTTTTGTTCAGATTTGATTATTTCTATAAAAAGATAACGTCATGCTCCCAGCATATTAATGACATGTTAAGCACTACTTTGTAATATTTATTAGACCTCATTTTTTAAAATTTAAACACAAATTGACGTAATTTATAAATTACGACAGTAAAAAGAAATTTTAACTACTTATTTTGCTATTAAATTTTACATCATGGTTTCGTAACCGCAATGGCGATTCAGGCGGTATGCGACCACGAAAAAATATTTTGTCAAATTACTAAATACTCTGACCGAGCATCTTCGTTTCATCTCGACCATTCCGTATTTGGTTTCTGTGTTACGCAGTTTTGACCAAACTAAAAGACCGATTGTTTTGAAATTTGGTACGAGGGTACCTTGTATAAAGCCCAATTGATCTGTGTGTCAGATTTTTCACCACTTACTTTTTTTAAAAGATGGCGGCCTTTGATTTCTAGATGGCAATTTACGCAGTTATGGAAAACGCAATGACCGATTATTTTGAAATTTGATACGAAGGTATCTTGTGTAAAGCCCCAAATGACGTATGTATAACACTTTTTCCTACTCACGTCCGTTTCAAGATGGCCATCTGTGACTTAACGATTACGACTGTATGATTTTGGTCAAACGCATTGGTCGATTATTTTGAAATTTGGTACGAAAGTATCTGGTATAAAGTTCCAAATGACGTATGTATAACACTTTTTCCTGCTTACGTCCGTTTCAAGAGGGCGATCTGTGACTCAACAATTACGAGTGTATGATTTTGGTCAAACGCATTGGTCGATTATTTTGAAATTTGGTACGAAAGTATCTGGTATAAAGTTCCAAATGACGTATGTATAACACTTTTTCCTACTTACGTCCGTTTCAAGAGGGCGATCTGTGACTCAACAATTACGAGTGTATGATTTTGGTCAAACGCATTGGTCGATTATTTTGAAATTTGGTACGAAAGTATCTGGTATAAAGTTCCAAATGACGTATGTATAACACTTTTTCCTACTTACGTCCGTTTCAAGAGGGCGATCTGTGACTCAACAATTACGAGTGTATGATTTTGGTCAAACGCATTGGTCGATTATTTTGAAATTTGGTACGAAAGTATCTGGTATAAAGTTCCAAATGACGTATGTATAACACTTTTTCCTACTTACGTCCGTTTCAAGAGGGCGATCTGTGACTCAACAATTACGAGTGTATGATTTTGGTCAAACGCATTGGTCGATTATTTTGAAATTTGGTACGAAAGTATCTGGTATAAAGTTCCAAATGACGTATGTATAACACTTGTTCCTACTTACGTCCGTTTCAAGATGGCCATCTGTGACTTAACGATGATGCCAACAATGCAAAAAGTATTTTTAACATAACCTAGAATTACTGCTCATTTAGAATTTTGTGAATAGACAAGTAAAGTTTTAAATCGCTGGATATAATTATGCCAAAGTTTCAAAATATGTAAAACAATTACGAATTCGATTTTCGCCTCTTGATTTATAACTATTTTTTCTAAAAAACTCTTTTAATAAATCTTCTCTTTCTTCTCCCAAACATTAACAGTTAAGACGTAAGAAAACATGGTAATATTAAATTGTTTTCCATTAAACTTACTTTATTACAAAATGTTTTCAAAACAAAATATTTCGATTAGACCTTATGTAGCGTTGCAAATGAGTACATAAAAAAAAGACACCCAGAAAAGAGAAATGGAAATGTTTGAAGTTTTCACGAATTGTTGCCTGCAATTATTTTAAGCTGAGGGTAATAACTGAAATATTTAACTATTCACGATACTTTCTCCGGAGAATCTTGAATACGAATTCGAAAACAAAACGTTTCCTAGCGACTGCAAAGAAATTACAACAAAAGGTAAGCAAGCCTTGAGCGAAAACGAATTGCAAATATTTCGTCACGTGAAATGTTGGTTTCTTCTTCTTCTTTTTTTCCTTCATATTGTGAGTGCTACGGATAGGGTGGAAGCTTTTGTCTTTAGATCGGTCGCCGTAATTGGAAAAAATACCGGTGGCTGTGGAGAGTAAACTGTGACGGCCATTCAATTAACCCGATAATTGACAAAGACGAGGAAATTTAATTGTTAAAAAGACAGTCACCTTAGAGTGAAAAGATTCAATTCAAAGGAAGTTTATATTTTAGACTTATTAGGATTTTTAGGTTAGGGTGCTATTTAAAAAAAAGACGCCTCGACAAAAATACTTCTGTGAAGTAGAACAGTTGGTTTAATGAACATTCCTTTGAAATACCAGTTCTATTCAATGTTCTTAGAAATATATTTATTTTGAGAAGTAACAGTGGATGCACTCCATTTGGACATAGCCTATTGTACATTTTTCATATGTAGGCCTGCATTTACAATTTTCATTTAATGAAATTATTTGGATTTTATCATCCACATTTTTTTAACATGAAACAGGCTGTAAATAATTATTAGTGAATTTTCATTAGAGAATGACTATGGTCATCTAGGTAAAACCCATACTTTGAATCTGTCTTTTAGACATATATATATATATATATATATATATATATATATCCGTTAAACCCTTTTAAAATGTTGGGTATCTGTAAAGAAATTTAAAAAATTCTAATTTGTAATTTTTTAATCTTTTTTTTTGAAATTCTGGTTCCGACATCATAAAAAGTTCATCATTAAAAGTCCATTAATTAGTATTTGTAATTTTTAAAATCCGTTAAAATTAAGAAATTCAATTTGATTATAGTAAATTGAAACTTCCAAATGCAAATACATGCAATTTCCCTGTAAGATTGCGATATCAGAATTCAAAAAAAATGTAAGATAAAGAAATTATTTTTGATAACTCCGCTTCCACCAGGTCAGCGAGACAGCTGCGTGCCGTAGTTATATAAAAAACATTTCGTTTTTTATGAGTGTTAAAGTTAAAAAAATAAGTGATGTACAAAACCATTCTTTCTTTTCTTACAAAAACCGTATATAATTAAACGCTTTATATCGATAATGAATTCCAGTGAAAATGAGCCTTGTTTCAACAAATGCAGTCAGGTTCGTTTTAAAGCTGATTTAGTTTCGTTTTCACACAAAAATTATCGATTCACGTAAAGCTGAGCGGACAGTGTGTGCTCAGTCTTGAACTAACTGAGCACGTAACCATCCAGTGTCCAAAGAGTTCACAGTTCGCCCATATCCGCTCCTCATATCTACGAATCAGTTCGGTATAGCCTTGAAACTAAAACACTTACTTTTCCCCGTCCTATGCCAGTAACAATTTTTGAAGTGATAGTAAAATTTCCAATTTTAGTAGACAGTGGAGCTCTTTGGTGATCCTGACTGTACAGTTCGCGTGAACAGCCCGGAGTCTTGCCAGGACTTAAGCCAGGTATGTCTGCTACGCTATTGATATTTGATTTCGAAATAAATCGAATCTGTACATTACAAATTGGTCCTCCGAAAAAACGTCAATTGAAGTGGTCAAATTTGCTGTTTTTTAAAACAATTATTGCAAAATATCTTTTACTGCTTCCGTTATAAACTGTTTAGAATACAGAACAATGTGTCGGCTTTATTTTTAATCAAATATTATAACTTCAAACGTAAGTAGTATTAAACAATTTTATGAATTGATGTGAGGAGGTTATTTTCGTTACAATGAAAACATCACTTTTATTAAATGAAATAAAGGAATATATCGAATGTAGGGTTATAATTTCTGTAAACGAATTTAAAACAGTAAACTCATACATACGTAAACAATAAAATAGAGTTCCTAATTAATTGTACATCGGATCGCTTAAATTATGCTTTTTTAATAAAGTAACTAATTAGTTTCCCACTTTTACTAAGTTCACTTAAAATTAGATACACTGAAAAAGTCTATCTGAACAAGTTAAGTAGTTATTTTAGTCAGGCACAAACCCAAGGAAACAAAACGTCTTGCAGTACTGACTCTTCAACCCTCTTAAAGCTACCCCGCGTGTTTCTTTCATAGGGAAATACACATACAACCCCTTACAACCCTTTCCGTTGCCTGCTCCTCGACAAGTGATCCGTACTGAGAAATTGCCTCCCCCCGCCCTGCAACCCCTATCTTCGTTATTTATATCTGTAGCGAATACAAATTAATACCGAGCCGGAAGAGAAAAATTTTCAGTTTATAAAAGTGAACAGTCGCACAGTCTGAAGTAGCCTGCGACAAGAAAACTTTAATATGGAACGTGAAATGCATTTATTAAGGGTCGAGCTTTCTTTCGACTTTGTGACGGCATGCTAGAAATATATCACAACATATTGTAATATCTAATGTTATATTTTTAACGAATTTAAATTGGAAAAGCCATCATAGTAAGAACTAGTCCCATGACTTTGAAATCCTGTCCTATAGATTTTTTTATGAGAGCTCGTTAAGAATTATATATACACATAGATAGGTGCGTGCGTGCGTGCATGTGTGTGTGTGTGTGTGTGTGTGTGTGTGTGTGTGTGTGTGTGTGTGTGTGTGTGTGTGTGTGTGTGTGTGTGTGTGTGTGTGTGTGTGTGTGTGTGTGTGTGTGTGTGTGTGTGTGTGTGTGTGTGTGTGTGTGTGTGTGTGTGTGTGTGTGTGTGTGTGTGTGTGTGTGTGTGTGTGTGTGTGTGTGTGTTGTGTGTTGTGTGTGCGCGCGCGCGTGTGTGTATTTTAGCACGCTCATGTTTGCAATTACAAGTTTTGTTTCAAACTTGGCATAAAATTGATTATTGTAATAGTTTAAAGAAGTTCGTCACGCAGAAAAACCAGTTCAACACTTTCAATATGGTGGTCATTTCAAATCCAATAATAACATTTTTGTCCTATCTTTTTTTAATCTGATTTCATCATCGTGACCAAAGTTAAAAACTACATAAATTATAGGCCTAGTTCTGAATTTTAAAATTTCTTTGAAATTGTGAATTTTAATTTAACAGCGGTCAAGGTTCATTTTAATGTTTTCACTGTTGTTTTAAAAGTTTAAAAATTTAATATATGCAGATTTTAATGCTCATTAGAGTGGTGAATTTTTTAAAAAAAGATAGACATATTAATTTTGCATATATTGCTTTCTTCAGACAGTATATACCATAACTATTGTTATCACAATATACTTCTTATTATGTTATAATAGTATCCCAATAATGAGTTAGACGTTTATGTGTCTTAATATTTAGTAGATTTATTCAAAATATAAAACATTATCTATACTGCTAAAACCAAAAATATTTTTTATAATATATAATTTACGTTCTAAAGAATAATGACTTAAGAACAAAATTATTATGGTTTCTCCATTAAAATCAACGGATGTTTGTTAATATTTTGGTCTATTAACGAATATTATTTGTTCTGAAGATATTTGAATTCAAGTGTTTTCGTGGAGTAATAAAATGGTAATTCTGAACGTCAAATTGGTAAATTACGTTTCTCTAACATTATTTATAACTTTTGACCAAATCAACTTGTAGTTGTGAAGTAGATGTTAAATACTACTACTAATACCTACACAAATACTGTTAAACAACATAACCTAAAATATTATAATTTAAAATTCTAGAAAAAAGTAATAAACTATAAAATAAAATTAGTTTTCAAATGATGGCACACACAAGTTTTAAAGTTAAAAAAATAAAACACACACACAAAATCGTAAATCATTTAAGAAATTATACTTTAAGATTTGTTAACAGAATATTTTGGAATATGATATTGAATGTAACTATGTTTATCAGATAAAATATACAATGAAATGTTTACAAATTTAATAGAAATAACTTTAACCAGCAGAACAATTTTAGTTTACATAAATATTGTTTACGAAAAACACAACGTTAAATCATAAAATAAATTAATAATTTAGCTTAATATTAAGGAAATGAATTGAAAAATGTTTAGTACTTACAAAATGCTTACCCTGAACTTGGCGATGGTGAAGCAGTGTTCAGACTTTCGGTTATTTTGAAACAGTGGGGGGAAAATTGTGTTCGCCTGGAACAAATAAATTCGAAATACAATTTTAAGTTTTATTATTTTTTAAATAAATTTTCAAAGAAATTATTGTGGCTAGTATATATTTGATGTACACTAATCGATATAAGTAACTAATCGATATACACGTAGTGCACGTTAGACTAACTAAGAAGTAAATTTAGCTGGTCAGGATTCATTTTTACAAATATTTCATAGACTCTATTGAATTATATTTCAATCACGAATATTAGTTAACAGGACAATAGAAGTATCAGTATATATATATTTAATTAATTGCTTGGCCACTACTCCACGACAGCGCTAGTAACCACTTCTGACAATTTAACCGGTAACAATAATATTTACTAAGAATATTACTAGAAAAACGTTATCGGACATTTTATGCTTTTTCTACATGAAGCGTTCAAAATTGTAAGTCTTGCCGTTCAGCCAGTACTACAGAAAATATCCAACAACCCCATAAACGCTTATAGTTTTGATATGTAGTGTAGTTAGACTACGTTTAAAAAACATTTTATCAACATCGTTTGAGCAGTTTAAAAATAATACAAATTGTGTTAATTAAAAAAAAATAAAAATAGGGCTTAAAAGCTAAATTGTAAAACAAATTTTAAATCCCAAGATTAGAGTTAACAATTCAAATTTCATCGAAATTGGTCGATTAGTTTAGTCACGGATACACAGTGAAAATCTATTGTTTTGGATTTAGGACAGCTGAAAACGAGTATATCTATAAATATCTTAAAAACCTTTCCGAAATAAAAAAAAATTAATGTACTTCATAAAGTGAAAAGACAAATTTAAACGAAATCAAAATAATTGAATATATTAATTTTTGTAAACAAAGTCAATAAAATTTAACATTATTTTACGTTTTGTTTCCTAATATCTATACTTTATAGTCTACCAGTTAGACTTAACAGAACGAATAAAGATTACGGTAGTAACGACAGTCTCGAAACTACGATATTGACTTGCGTAAGCTCAAAGTCATAGCAGATTGACGGTGACATAGACACCTCTTATTATCTTTCAAGTGGAAAATGAGCTAATGGAGCTATTGGGTGGTCGCATCATGGACCACCCGGGACCTAAAAATAAGAACAGATCCTGACCTCTAGATCACTTTTTGAGAGTTTGTCCCACTTGATTCGAACTTAGCACTAAAATTGATTTTGGAATTAGCTTGGATAAGTTCGTTAACCAGCAAAATTTGTTCAACAATTACAAATCTTGATTTTACCACCGTAATAAGCTTTAAGAACTGCGTAGGTTAGCGTTTTGAATTTTTAAAATTAGTTGAAATTAAGAAATTTAATTTGAAGACGATCAGGGTCCTTTTTTCGTATCTTCAATGCAACGCTTTAATCTGCAGATTTTAATACTGATTATAATAGTGACATCATAACTTCAAAGATGGGTAGAATAAAGATTAATACTTTTGGAAATTCGTTTCATTCACTTCAACGTTACGTTTATAACTGGTTAGACATGGATGTAAAGTAGGTCTACAGATTAACAGTAGAGTACATTTGACTGTTACCTGTAAACTGCTAAACTCAATTTTCATTTATTATGTTGATATCGAGACTGGATTTCAATTAACAGCTACTCAAATAATTAATTAAAAAAGTACACGTGTGGAACTCGGGGAGTTACCGACAGAAACGAAGATTAATGACATCTTTGCTGAGTACATAATTAGTTTGAAGATATGTTTACAAATATCTTGTCTTGTTTAAATAAATAAATACGTGAGCCTAGCTTAGATATTATGTACTGTAAGTTGTAGTAAAAGATCAGCTATTTTATATTTATTCATAATGACCAGCTGATGTCATTGAACAGCTGATAGGCTATAATACGTTTTAGGTTATGTTGTAAAAAAACTAGCAATGTTAACAACAATTATTATAAATGTTTTTATTAATTTCGAACGTATTTAAACTGTTACAACGTGCACGTGTTTTTCAACTAAGAAAAATACCAAACCCAAAGCAACACAACGTTTTCATATAATACGCGTGTACTGTTATCGAAAAGGAGGAAGAAAAAGAAAGAGACAGAAATAGAGAAATTAAATTAGTTTGTTGATATTTATTAATAGGATTTGAAATATTTATTTATCGTTCGTTCCATATTTCCGTTACATTCTTCCGTTCGGCAAACTTGTTTTTTTCTATTCACTTCTTTCGCCAAAGCTAACATTAATAGAATCGCTTTAAACAAATTTTCTAATTAATAATTAGCGTTTAAATATTTTATTTTTTACGAAACAAAATGTAGGGTAAATAGAAAGTTTTGTACTATAATACTTCTTTGCTGAGTTATTTACTTAACATTAAACGCTGTATTTCAGTTCTGTTAAGTTGTCAATACTGTACACGTTTACAGGTACGATTTAACGTGCACGAAGTGGTTAACTAAAGGCCCTACAGCATGTTCACAGCAGCTATAAATTGAACTCTGTGTTTACATCTATTACATCTATAGCATAATCACTATCTTCAGAACATAACTGAAGATAAACGCACTCGGTGCTGCCGTTCTCTTGTTTTGCCATAGATAAATTACAAAATCGGTATCTTATATACTGTATCTGTCATAAAAAAGTTTTATCTATGATTGTGTAATTTACACATTAGTTTGTAAAATAAAATTATTTGTATAGAGGTAGTATTGATTTCTGTCAGGCATTAGAGTTCTAACTTCTAAAATAGAGTGTGCGTGCGTGCGAACGCGCGTGTCTTTACCCGTTTGCAATTATATATATGCAATATATATTTGTATGTACAAATAAAAAAAGCTGTTTTTTTAATCGAGCTAATCGAAGTCTCTTCTTTCACGTCGACTTCCGTATTTGGTTTGTGTGTTTGTTTTTTACGCTGTTTTGGCCAAACTCATTGACCGATTGTTTTGATACGAAGGTATCTTGTATAAAGCCCGAACGACACATGTGTTGGATTTTTCCATTCACTTCCGTTTCAAGATGGTGGCCTCTAATTTACAATACAAAAATTTATGCAATTTTAACCAAACGCATAAAATCTTTTTGAAATTTGACATTAAGCCCAAATGACTTACAAGTAAGATTTTCCCCATTTATTTATGTTTCAAGATGGCGGCCTCTAATTTGACGATGAGGAATATAAGCAGTTTTGGCCGAGAGCAATGACCGATTGTTTTGAAATTTGGAACGAAGGCACCCTTTATAAAACCCGAAAGACCTATGTGTAAGATTTTTCCCCATTTACTACTACATTAAGATTTATTGTTATGATTTAACGTTGAAAGTGTAGTTGCTGTATAATTGGCTGAACGGCAAAACATATCATAATTTAGACCGCTTCATGAACAAAGAGCAGAAAATTTCCAATAAAGTAAGTCAAAAAAATTTGTCGTAACCGGTTAAATTTGTGAAAACGTGTACAAGCAATGTTGTAGAGCAGTGGCTAGCGAATCAATTACGAATAAAGTACGAGGTTCTTTGAATTACGAAGTATACGGTTCTTTGAATTACTACTTTTAAAGATTCTGAAATATTTTTACAGAATGCAAGGACTCGTACGTTTTTTTTTTTGGCTACTTTGGACTGTATTCGAGAAAACAAAATTCAGATCCCTTTTTGTAAATTATAGAATGCCCAACATGCACTTATGATTAACGTAAAATATACAAGAACTTTTGAAATCATATCGTTTTATCACCACATCATGCAGCAATTTCCTCATTTTTGTTCCTTGTTACATATATAACCCAAGGTCAGTAAATTTCCTTGACGTACTCTGATTTTTTAAAAATTATCATATGACTAATTGTAAATTTTACATTGCAACTTATAAAGATAAATAGTGTGGTCACATCTTGCCATTTTTATTCTAATGGTTCACTCATATTGTTTAAAATTCGTTTATAAGTTTGTTGTGTTTAAATAGGCTACCATTAATTATAATTTCTGCTTGGATTTCATAGAGATTCAAAACAAAGATATTTATAATATTTTGGTAAATTAAGTAAATCATTAATTGAAGATAATCAGTAATATTTGCGTAACAGCAATGGTTAAATTTAATTTTTATCAATAATTTTACTTGTATTTATTTTATTAATGTTAAAATCTTGAAAAAATGAATATTAAATAAATCAAAGTTCTTTAAATTAAGAACATCTTCAAACTAATAATTTATATTTTAAGATTATTTATTGAAATCGATAGTTTGTATCCGCTGGCAGATTGTTAAAGGAAAAAAAATTCTCTTTAAAGATAGCCTATATGAAGAAATTGGTAATTTGGAAAGATAAAAACAGTGATTTAATTTCCAGAATTATTATAACTTTAAATTATTAATAAACAAATAAAACTTGTTTTTATAAATATAAAAAAGCAAATTAAAAATAATAATGTTTAAAAGTAAATTGTGTTGTTATTTGATAAAGAAAACAAAATTTGAAAAGAAGTACGAATAAAAAATAAAGCTGCGAATAGTTCTCAATTGAGCCACTAGAACGCAGCACCGAGTCACATTATAACGTTAGTTGATGGTTTTGCCACGTGGCGCACTGCACGACATTTCCTGACAGGAAATTGTTTTGAGTGTTAGTCTACATTGTTGCACTTCCGTTATCAATTAGTACTATCAAATTAGCTCTACTTAAACATTTATGTTTCGTATTGGAGATTACCAGCGTTTAGTCGTGTAAACATGGTAACAATGTACGCGTGGGAGGGTATCAATTGGAAACCATTCAATCTCGTCATAATTAATATCGATTAATAGTGACAGATTTGTTCAGGAAATCGATTGTGTGATTAAAATATTTGGCGTTTAACAAACATTTACCAATACTA
Organism: Callitettix versicolor; assembly: GCA_022606455.1. Classification (NCBI taxonomy): domain Eukaryota; kingdom Metazoa; phylum Arthropoda; class Insecta; order Hemiptera; family Cercopidae; genus Callitettix; species Callitettix versicolor. The sequence goes on along the minus strand of CM040188.1, from coordinate 72,083,279 downwards.
ACCATAGACGATATATATATATATATATATATATATATATATATATATATATATATATATTTGTGTTTTGTAAACAATAAATTTGTAGGCCTAATTCTTCTTACAGTTTATAAAGATTAAAATAATTTATATTTCATTATAAATTATGGTAATTGTCGCTCGCTTTTACGTCCACTCGAAGCCAGAATTTGAATCATAACCGTCACTTTTCTCCGAGAGGATTTGTTTTCGTTCGCCTCAGTGCAAAATATGTTATTAATAATTAATTTTGTTAAAAGTATTTTTTTATTTATAAAGGAATAAATTAATGCACACTGTAAATTCAAGTCACAATGAGTTCTTCAAACAATAAACATAATCATAACCTCAAAATTAAAATTCCTAAGAAATACTGTTATGCAAAATATTATCTTTTGGTGAAGTAGGGACAGTGTGAGACAGAATGTTAAAACCGATAAATGTGGGTGGCATCTGAAATAGGCATATATATACTTAAGTTAATTGCATAGGCCTAATCTATAGTCAACTGTTTTATGGAGAGTGTTATTAGCACCGTTTTGTGTAACAGAAAATGTTTTTAAAAACATAACATTTTTTTGTTAATTCTGTTAACAGTTTAAATTTTTTGAATCAAATAATTGAATGAAAGAGATAAGTTAAGTTGATTTTCTCAATTTTGTACAAGTTGCTACAATATGAGTTGCCAAAATCTGAGTTTGTGTCAATCTAAGCAATTTCAAAAAATCATGTTAATCAATGTGCGCAATGCGAAATTATCCGGAAGAAAATCCAATAAAAATATATATTATTTTATAAAGCATTCATGTTTGTCAGCTGAATGTGTAAGTAATGCTTCCGACAAAATCCGAAATGGGATGGTTAGTTGAATTCCGCGTAATTAAACTGTTTGAGACGGAAAGGACACTGACACATGCACATATCGTTTCTGCAGCTTTATTACACCAAACTGCTTTCGCATTTACTTGCTTGGCCTATACGCCTCAAAGTTTTATGGGGCGAGTGAACAATGTCACGTGTTATAGATGATACCACGCACGTGACTTCTAGCGCTGTCAAGTGGAAAATGGGTGTAACTGCGAAGCGGATACACTGTTGTAAACATTGTTACCTATTGTTGCTGTTTTACGTCAATTAAAAACCGAAAATCAAAAGAAATGTCTTGGAAATGTTTGTACCAACGAAAGATGATATTAATTATAACATATTTTAGCAATAATTAATTAGGCTAACACCTTCAAACTGTTCGCGTCGGTTTGTGTGGTTAGAAAGCAACATAATTTGGTGAAGTCTGTTATTTGTGACAAGCTAATTTATAGCTTCTTACTTTAAGAAATAATATATAAAGTATTAGGCCACTATGACGATTTTGAAATATCTATCTAAAGGTTTTAATGGATGTATTATTGTTTTAATAACGATCTTTTTATGTTTTTGTCAATAGCGTAATGTTTATTTTCGTTCACAAAGTAACGAGACAAATATTTTGCTTCTAGGCCTGCAAGATTTGGACAGCCGTGAGAAGAAAATTATTGTAGACTTTGCAAAATCCTTGAATATTTTGACACACAAAAGAAAACACAACGATAAATTTGATTTATTTAAAATAGTGAAATCATATTAAAACGTTATGTTACTTAGTATTGCATGTAGTTTCAAACTTCGTTTTGGTGTCAGTATAAATACGACGTTAATTTTGTTAATAAAAGCAATAACAAACTATGTTTTCAGGTTAGTTCAGCTTGTTTTAAAACAGATAACATTAACAACTCCTTCCACCCCCCCCCACCCTCCGTAACGTTGTCAACGAGGTGTCGTCTTATTATGTTTATTACCGAGGGTGGCTGGTGGTAATGTCTTGTTTTATGAGCGGGGGTGCATGCAAGCTTCCTCCCCATTTACTTTGCATAATCGCCGCCACTTGGCACAAAGAAACACTGTCACGCTATGCAGTTCGCCAAACTTCGGCGTGTACATTTCTTTCCGTAATAAGATTTTACAACCCCGTCATTGCGGACGCGAACATATTTGTAACGCGATTCGACGAACGAGTTCATCCGCGGAATGCGTCAATTAAATTTCATTTGATGGCCACAATATGGTAATTATTTTTAATGGAATTGTAACATTTTGTAGTCGTTCCAGAAACGGCGGGTTTATCTGTGCGGGAGGAGAAGAAATTATGTAAAGAAATTGATTGACTTCGTTATTAGGCCATGATTCATCAACAGCGATTGGGAGAAAGACAAGACAAGACAAGAGAGAGAGAGAGAGAGAGAGAGAGAGAGAGAGAGAGAGAGAGAGAGAGAGAGATTGACTTTTATTAATGAACGAAACTAGGACCTCTCTTTCATAAAATGCTATGAAACAAAATACAAAAATAAATGAAATAAACCGTACAATAATTATAAACAAATAATAAAGGATACACATTTAAAGTGACAATAATAATAGTAACACATAAAAATAAAAAAATATCTGAAAGTAAACTGAATACAAAATATAATAAAAATAGGTTGAAAAAGCAAAAATATATGCATACTGACACAATAAACAGTGCATTCAATCACACATAAAAGCTGGGTTTTTTCATTCACCTTATATATAACATTTTTAAAAACTGGACTCGGTCGTCAACAGTCTTAATTGTTTCAGGAAGTGAATTCCACAAATGACAAGCGTACATAATAAAAGTAAGAGAGAGAGAGAGAGAGAGAGAGAGAGAGAGAGAGAGAGAGAGAGAGAGAGAGAGAGAGAGAGAGAGAGAGAGAGAGAGGGTGATGATTAAAAAGGACTTTCTTATGCTTAAAGTCCATACTTTATGCCAGTTAGAAGGATGAGGGATCAGTGTTAACGGTAAAGGTAAAACAACTGAAGTAACTGCCACTCGAACTTGGAACTGAAGAAACTTGAAATGCGCAGTTCAGAGACGCAGCAGACTGACTGGTACTTTAGCCACATCCAGCCTCTCCTTAAAAAAGTGGATATAGGAGAAGATAGAAGCGGGAAGAGTTTGATCAGAACTTGGAAAGTTTTAATTTTTCAAATTCTGTTACATAGAATTTTTACTTGACATTTAGTCTCAGGTATAAGTAGGAGTTTTTGATAAGGGATCTTATAAATCCCTGTTTTACTTAATAGGAGACCAGGATTTTTGAAATAATTATATTATGTATATATATATAATTATTATTTATTATTATATATAATGTACATTTTGTATTATATTATGTACATTTGCTAAATTAAAATTTATTGCATCATTAGTAAGTAGTTTAAAATCGATCACATAACAACGAATAATTTTATTAATTGAGATGTACTTTTTGTCAATTATTAGAAAACAAAAAGTTCGTGTTCTTAGTTTTAAAACTAATGCAGAATAAAACAAATAATTGTCTTTAATATCGAAGTAAACATCAATTTCTGAACAGTTAGAAGTTTGAAAATTATAATTTTTTTTATACAATGTGCCGAAAAGATTGCAAAAATATTTGTTTTGAATTTGAACAACAGTCATATTTGCCAAAAAGGCACGTTCAATATAAACTACACAGATTAAGTAAGTTTTTCTGTTCTTCTCAGAAAAGAAGATAAGAGAAGAAACCATTCGGACAGTCAGATTACAATTTAAAGTATAGTAATCATATGAACAAACCAAATAAAAAAATGAAGAACATAATTGGTTAGTGAACAAAAAAATTGACTGTGCATTTAACTGTTTAAAAACATTCAAAATAAATAAATAAAATCTTTTAATGGTTTGGAAACAGTTTTTATTTAGGCTTTAAGCAACAATTACAATATAATATTTCATGTTTTGAATGAACGAGTATAGAGTGTTTGAACAAGGTAACCGGTTATTCTTCATTTTGTATGCGTATTTAGTTGAAATATTCACCGGTTGTTTTAAAAATTTTGTAACAATTTTTTTATCCGTTGTTACTGCAGTAATTGTGTTTTTCGAGAATTTCCATTTGAAAATGAGCGGTTGGAAGACATTATAGTAAGACTCAGTACCGGGACCTTTAATTGAGCGCCGATCCTGCCCTCTAAATGACTTTCTAAGGTTTTTTTTTAATGTATACATTTTTCAATATTGTTTGCAGTCCACGTTTGCCATTACAGACGGATTTGATTCAAACTTGGCTCAAAAATCGATTTTAGTGATATCTTGAACAAGTTCGTTAACAAGAAAAATTCTTTCAATAGTTTCAAAATGGCGGCAATTTCAAATCTTTAAAATTTCACAACTTTTTTGTCATAAATTGTTTTAAAAATCTAATTTCATCGCCGTAACTGTCGTTTAAAAAAATTGGCTGAATTTCCCAAATCCGCTGATGTTAAAAAATTTAATTAGACGGCGGTCAGGGTTCGTTTTTGTATTTTTAATGTACTTTAAAATTTCAAAATGCCAGTATAAGTAGATTTTAATATAGGGTAAATAAAAATTTCAAAAAAAAGATAGAGATAAAGAAAAATGTTTTTGGAAATTCGCTTCCATCACGTCAGCGAGGCAGCTGCGTTCCCGAATAGATGTAGAAAGCCTAATTTATTTTGAAAATAGAACGTAATATATTATGACAAACAGTATTTTATTTTATCCTCTCAAAAGTAGGCCGTAAGAAGACTATCACTTTTTGTCTTGTTTAAAAAAAACAGACTTTTTATTTAAAAAATGAATCAATAAGTAGTATTTACAAAAAAAAAAATCTGACCAATTTAGGCGTAAAGTAGGTTTAACTGTTTTGTAATAATGACGAATGAATTGAACAGATTTAATTCTTTGTAATTTAAGGTTAGGCACAACTATAGGTTTGTAAGGGATTTCAGAAAAATTAATGATATTAAAAAATTGTATTATAGGCTATCAATATGTTTTGTTGTATTATTTAGTTAATTGATATTGTTATTGTTCCGTGTTTCCTACTGACTTAGGGCCTATAGAATATAATCAGTTAACGAACGGCTTAAAAAGTTGAAAAATTAATATGTTTGATGAATTAAATAATAATAAATTTAATAATTTAAAATAATAACAATAAAAACAAGCAAAGAATCTGTATACCTGTATGTGTCTGTATATCTGCATACATACTATTTTTATTTTATTCATTCAAAACATTATGTAGTTATTAGGCTCTATAGTTGTGCTTAAAGCCTATACGTCAATGCTTAAGTGTTTCTAAGCTTATTGAGTCGCACGGTTGTAATGTTTGGCGAAACTAAAAGTTATCCTTCAATATAATCGTGTAACTTAGTGTCGTTTTATATGTTTCAACATTTTGTGACGACCTCGTTTGAGATTTGACCAATTGTACTGCCTGAGGATGAAACTGTAACGTTTCGAAACCGCGGTAGCCTATTGGCCTATAGACCATTAGACGGTGAAAAATAGGCCCTACGCCTAATTATTTGAACATGCGGTCCAATGACTGTATTACAATAATAATTGTTTTACTCACTGTTGTATTTTTCAGTCGGTTTTGTTCTTATGGTTACTTTAAACTTTATTTCTGGGTTTGTTTTATCTTCTTTATTCTTCCACCTCCCGTTATTCGGGGAGGATTTAAAAATCCAATAGCGTTTGCCAAAAGTTTTGCCTTTCTTCAAATTATTGCCCAATAAGCATGCGTCGAACATTCAAAACACATGTTTTTTGCAAGACGGTTATAAAAAAAATTCCCAACATGTCAAAATTATAACTGCTTACAAGTACATTTTTTTAAATAATTTGAAGTAAAATTGCATTATTCTTTGCAAGCTTTAAAATTAGACCCATACACTCCTCGTACAGCATAGTGTAAGTCCTGACTGGAAAATTGTGCAAATCGGTTGTTTTTAAAATTAACGTGAAAATGTCATTGTTCAATACGGAAACCACGAGTATTATTTGGACGGGAACCGTTGAGTTGGACAAAAGTGAGTTCAGCACGCTTGTTGCACAAGGGAAAAGTTGTCCGATCTGTCCAAACACGGCAGAAAGTGCATGGGGACGTTCTGAATAACTAATAGGTGCATTAAAGGGTTGGGAGGGGTAAAAAAGCGGGCCGTTTTTTATCCAGGGACAAACTGCATTCTGTCCGTCGTAAAAAAAAAACTACCGCGTTTGCATTCCGAATAAAAACAGTCGAAGCAGGGAACTGAAACAATTGGACCTGCATAGGGTATGCGACGCTTCTCGTATATTATTGAAAAAGCTACCGGTGTATTCCCTAAGGAAGCGTGCGTGTGTTTCAGGCAAAGGCCACTGCTGGACTAGCGCGCCACTGTGCGTGCGGCCGATTCCTCCTTACCGCGCCGACGCCGGCGTAACTGCCCGCGCATCTTGGAGGGAGGGGAGGGGGTTGGAGGACTTATTTACCCACTTGCCTAGCGATAACGGCGATTCTTCCATTATACTGTCTTTTACTTTTAAGTAAAAAAAACAAATACAAAAAAAAAAAAAAAAAAAAAATAAAAAAAAGTATTGAAAACACATTTTTATTAAAAAAATAATAAAAAAAATTAAGAAGTAACATAATATTTACTTTTATTCTTATATAGAATTTCGCACTAAAAAAGTACATATTTTTTTAGAAACAATACAAAAGTAATAACAAACAATACTTTATAAACATGTTTACCTTATTTGTGATTTAACAAAACATTTTGTTCTGGTTATAAGTGTTATCAACTATTGTAATAGCAAACTAATATCATTTGTTTGCAGTAATAGATTTAATGAAATAAATATTGCACCTAATTCGATTTGCAAACATTAATACTGCCTATATACGCAAGTACAACATTGTTTATAATTTTATTGTAAAATATTTTAACTTGTTTAAGAAAATTTTCGATTATAAGGCCCTATTATTATTCTATTTGTGATAGTTTTAAACGTACAATTTTTTTTATAGTTTCGGCAAAATATCAATGTGCCAACGTTGTTAGATTCTTGATTTTAATTGAAAAAATTAATTAACTTTACTTAAATAAGAATACTGTATAAATATTAATTAAATAAAAACGATAGTTTACAATTAATACAAAACACTTTAACCAAAGTTGTTACGTTTAGGAAATTTTCTTTTTGTTTCTAAAATAGCTTAGCTGTACTTTAATTTTAATTTTCCAAAAACACTGTCTAAATTTATATCATTTTTAAAAAATAACTAATGTTATTTACAACTAATTCCGTTCGTCTTACAAAAATCAATTTTTTCTACGAATTAAAGATTTAGTTTAAAAATAAAATCTTAGATAAAATGCAGTTTTAAATCGTCAATAATATCAACAAATTTTTAATAGTATACTGGTTCCAGATGCTTGATATAAATTCATCTTTCACTGCGTTTTTTTACTAGTAAAAATTAAATATAGAAAAATATAATTTAAGTTTTCTAAATATTGAAAATAAACCATGTTTTATGTAGAAAAATAAAAACGTTTTATATTCTAAAATATAAAAATAAAATATTGATTCATGTATAAACAAAATAGATTTTAATTTATTTATAGAGTATAGCCAAAACATCGTGTTATATTCAAATTAAAAAAAAGATTATCGTGACTAAAACGCGTATATCTATTTTAAGCATAAAAATTGCTACATATCATGAAAATTTTAGTTTGTTAAATTTAAACACACACGCGGAAATGTAATAAAAACAACAATAACTCACTAATGTATTAAAAAAATATGTTATTGTAAAATGTTACCAAACGAACAGATTTATAAAAATATTTAGCGAAATTTGTTTTATTAAGAGTTTAATGAATACTGAACATGCGTAAAAGTTTTAGAATATTATTATTAGATTTCCGTAATTACGAATATAATATTTACTGTTTAATAATTGCTGTTGTTATCTTATTTTCCGTTTAATAACAAAAATGTAAACAAAACGCAATAAAATAAACAATTATTACAAACCAACGAAAAGTATTTTTAGAAAGAACCTCTGAACGCTTACTGATAAGAATGTTCGTACGGTTGCCTATAATCCACGGCGCTTTGCGATATTTTATTTTAGTCGGTAAAAGATTGTTTTTTTTTTTTTTTGTAATAACACGATTCTATATTTTGGTACTAAAAACCGTATTTATATATTAAGTACAGTTTACACTAAAAGTATATCTTTACTTATGTTATTTGTTTACATTAAGTAGGGGATATAAACAGATACTTTAAAGCGATGTTAGTAAAAACAGAATAATTAATAATTAATTTAAAAAAATATTTGTTATTTTATTTAGTTTAAAATGAGTTAACGAAAATATTTACGTTTTAAAACATGTTTAGTAATAAAATATGTAAAGGTTAGAATACATAATAGTGACGGACGCAATAAAGTAATTAAATATTAAAACACTGTGTTTTTTTACCAAACACTCACCACAAGGTCGGGGGAGGGGTGCGCGCACACACTGTCTTACTGTTCACTGATCATCACACTAGAGCACTGAACTGAACTGTTTCCTAGGCTCCATGGCCACAAGTCGCGTATGTCGTATCAGGCGCGCTTAACTTGAACGACTGTGAGAGTCTCGGCGTAGACTTCGTCTCGAGAGAGCAAGAGAGAAAAAACAGAGACCTGCGCTATGCCGGCGCCACCCCCACCCCTTTTCCTTCTCCTTCATTATTTTTACCGCCCCCACTACTGCCACCCCTCGGTAAAACCGCTCCGCCTTCAACGAGTGGGGACCGGGGAGGAAAAATTGATAAAAAGGGTAAAGATTTGATAAGGCAGTTCCTCTTCTTAATTCCTTTTCTTCCCACCGTTATCCTTAGATTAGCCCCACTCCTCAAGACGTCCTGCGAACTTTTCAAGATAAACTGTAATTACCAGAAAAAATTATAGTCGCATCCCTTTATCGTATTCTTTTTTGTCTTACATATTCGTCGCTAGATCGTTATCTCTCATTAACGTGCCCTTACAATCCCAAACATCATTACAATTCACAATCATAACAATTAATTAATGATTTGATATTATTTTGTTTCCAGCTATCCCACACCACTTTGCTTTGACATCCCCCCACCACTACATTTTTTTATCCAAGGTTAATCGCGTTATTTTTTCAATAGCAGTTTTTTTACGACACCTGACTATAAATATCGAGTTGTTTGAAAACGCACGGGTCGAGGGTGTTTATCAGTGGTTTTTATTTTATCTTCAGTGTTGTGTCCGCTGACAAGAGGAGACTGTCTGGTTTTTATTCCAGTAATTAAAACGTTCAAAATATTTTTTTAAATTTTATAATTCATTATTAAAACTGTAAAATGTGATAAAAATTGTAAAACATTAGAAAACGTGACGTTTAATGCCAAACTAAGTAACAATGTACGCTACTTAATATATAAATCAAGTTTTAAAAAACACTAAGTATTTACAAATACCGAATATATATATTTGTATTTACTTATATTATTCGAATTTATATATAATTTAAAAACGAATAGTAATAATATAATTACTAAAAATGCCTAGAAAGGAATAAAAGTTAAAACATATTTAAATTTACATTGTACATTAAAGAATTTCTTGTACAATATCTGTTAGTAGCCCAATTAAACAGCAGTATAAATTTAATTACAGAAATACATTGTTATGAGATATGAATTGAATCAATGAACAGCCCATACTGACTGTATACACTATTGTGAACGTTCAATTGCGCTCCTAATGGACCGGTTTGACACACACACGCGCAAACACGTGTACGACACCCCTTTACTGACTGCCATCTGTATTATAGTGAAAGTAATCGATAACGTACGTCACTCACTACTGTTGTCATTAGGCTAAGTTTTAATGAATTAAATGTCATAGCAAGTTTTGTGGCATACGGTAAACACGGACTTAAGAACTCGCCGCGACGCTGCCCTCTTTCTGGCGGACGCTGTAACGTCTAAGGCCGCCACTTTTCCCCACGAATCTCCCGCTACCGGAGCGACGTTTCTTATAACTTATACGTGAAGTTTGTTTTGAAAATAAATGTTTTTTATAAATTCAGATATACATATGGTTATTGCACACAAAAAATAGCACATTGCTTTTAACTTAGACAATAACTATCGTATTTCTTAAAATTGTCTATAAAAATTTAGTTTTGTATTTGTAGTGTTTGTTTTACTTAAAAAACATAGTTCAGGTTTCAGTAGTTTTTCTATTTTAAAATTAACTGTAGTTATGTAAGTAATTGTTTTTTAGGTTGACTTTAAAACTCTAATTATTTTGTACATTTGCATTCTCTTTGTGCATTTTTATCAATATGAGGCAACTTATCTTTACGTATAATATTTGTTAAATATTTTAAGAATAATAAATTCTTATATAAGTTCATGTATTCTTTTCTATAAAAATAAAAAAATATATTTTTTTATAAATATTTAAATTTAAAAAATGTTTTTTTCTAAAGTTGCAAATAAAAAAAACCGAAAAATACCTTAAATTAAATAATTAAAAAAAATAAAAAATAAAAAAAAGTTTTTTTATAATTTTTTTTTAATAAAATTTTATTTTTATATAAAAAATTTTTTTCAAACCTGAACTCTTTGTGATTTATTTGCGCAAAATGTACGGTAATTTTACGTTAGCAAGATTACGTAGACTGGCTAAGTACTCACCTTGCACCACAATGTGTCGCAGCGTAATCCAAAGTGTCGCGTAACGTTAGATGCGGAGGGTGAGATGATAAGACATCCCTCCCGCCCACCACAGGCCGTCAAGACTAAGACACAGCTCGGCGGCAGCGTCCCTGTACGTCGACGCATGCGCGCGCAACACCGGCGCATGAGTAAAAACACCGCCGCTAAGGAACCGCCCCTCTTTTCAAGGACCCGCAAGCACGAGGCGGCATCTTCTGGACAAAACGAGAATTACACCGGCACTCTTCTCCGTCCAAGGGGGAGACGCCGTTGCGTCGCGACGCCCGACAAGTGGCGCTTACTTCGCCCGCGGACAATTTCTTAACTAAACATTGTTTTCGAATTGACGGGAACGCTTTTCAATAATGAATTTAATGGAGATATAAACTAATTGAGATTGATTTTGTATTACGAGCGATTATTGCACAATAGTAAATGTAGGCCTACGTGTTAATTGTTAGTTCCTCTTTATAAGTAACATCAACATGATTACTTCCTATTCTGTTTACAGGCTACGGAACTAATAAAACCACAATGTTTTTGCAAAGTGTATTTTAAAAGTTATTTTTCGGAACTTTTAGAAATTTTTTATTAGTTCATTTATTGTTTAAAATCAGACTGAAAATAATGATTAAAATAATACAAGAATTCGAACAGACCTAAGGGTTTTCATTTTTAGTGTTATTGTAAAAAATAATAATACTATTTAAAAAAAAATTACGAAAACACATTTAAAATATATTTTAACCTAACAAATATTCGGATATTTTTTTACGTTCATACTTTAGACGCAGCAGACGACCGGTGCTTTAGTCACATCGATCACCGAGTCCCCACAGATGTTAGGAATGAGAAACTATTAAGCATTAATCAATTAATATAACCCAGTCTACGTAATAATAGCCTAACTTTTAAAATAAATAAATAAAACATTTTTCCTAACTCATGGTAATAAAAATAATAAAATCTGCTCTAGAACAGCTGTTTGTAGACTAAACAACTAGATAAATAAATTAAAAGATTTTTTCGATTTTGCATAGGCCTATGATATAATTTAAAACTGCCATATTATGCAAAAAAATATTTTCCTTTGGTCTTTAGTAAAATTTCCATCCATTTTTGAGATACGATTTTTAAACGTTTAGGTAATTAGTTACTATTATAGGGCTCACTTAATTTGTACAAAGTTCTAATTTACTTTCCGTTATTTTGAAGTAATTTTTTCCAACTCGTTCTTACAGTGAACACGATTTCGTAAATTGGTTCATTCGTCTTCGAGATATTACTTAGTTTTTTTAATACGAAATACCTAGTGTGTTTAGAATTGCAAAAAATGTCTACTATTGCAAAAAATGTCTACTATCAAAGTGGTTCGGAAACAATTAATTACCATTGTGTTTTAAAAACTCATGCAGTACATGGACGGATAAACGTACATTTCGAGGACGTATTTTTAAAACTCAGGATCCACAAACTCTTCACATAATTCTCTCTCTGTTACGTTGAAATATTTCTTTATTACAAAATTTTCTGAAAACTTTTCCGTAGTACGTGCACAGGCCTGCTTCAGTTACGTAACAAACGGAAAACACAACCCCAACAACGAAGCTCTGCCACTAGTCCAGTCATATTGATTTCAGCCTTTCAGTTACTGCCTCATTCAATTACTGCTCAACCATTTTTCATCGTCACCTACTGTACTTTAATATCGCACCTCGTACGACCTGCGTTAACACTGCTACTGGATGGCTGAAACGCAACGCAACACAGATATTGTCACCGCTTTCAAGTTTTATTTGCGATACAAGTAATACGTTTTATAAAAGAATTTAATTATTTCTAACAGTGTACAGAATAAAGTTATAATGAACCTCTTAATAGTTGGGTTGAAAAAACAGTTAAAGTAGACATTTTAAAGTCAATAGTTCAAAAACTGTATGATTCTTAATTAATATACACTACACTGCTCATAACGTTTTCCGTCAAGTTAACCGGTAACCGTAATATTTACAAAAAACAATATTGGACCGACTTTATTGAAAATTGTACGTTCTTTCTCCACGAATATGTCTCAATTATGATTTCATTGCTTCAGCCAGTATTACAGGAAACAGCCATCAACTACGTTCTCAACGTTGAATCAGATTCCGCCATCTTGAAACGGAAGGGAATAGGGAAAAATGTACGTATAAATATTTTGGGCTTTATACAAGGTACTTTCGTACCAAATTTCAAAACAATCGGTCAATGCGTTTGGTAAAAAATGTTTACACACCTTATTGTAAATCAGACGCCGTCATCTTGAAACGGAATTAAATGGAGAAAAATGTTACACATACGTCATTTGATATTTATACCAGGTACTTCCGTGTTAAATTTGAAAACAATCGGTCAATGCGTTTGGTAAAAAATGTTCACACTCCTTATTGTAAATCAGAGGCCGTCATCGTGAAACGGAAGTAAATGGAGAAAAATGTTACACATATGTCATTTGATCTTTATACCAGGTACTTCCGTGTTAAATTTGAAAACAATCGGTCAATGCGTTTGGTAAAAAATGTTCACACTCCTTATTGTAAATCAGAGGCCGTCATCGTGAAACGGAAGTAAATGGAGAAAAATGTTACACATATGTCATTTGATCTTTATACCAGGTACTTCCGTGTTAAATTTGAAAACAATCGGTCAATGCGTTTGGTAAAAAATGTTCACACTCCTTGTAAATCAGAGGCCGTCATCGTGAAACGGAAGTAAATGGAGAAAAATGTTACACATACGTCATTTGATCTTTATACCAGGTACTTCCGTGTTAAATTTGAAAACAATCAAGCCGCCTCGGTGGTCTAGTGGATAGCGTACTAGGCTTTCACCCCGAGGATCCGGGTTCGATTCCCGGCGAGGGCTTGGCATAATCATCCCACCGTCTGCATTAGCCCAAGTGTGCACAATAGTCGGACGTTAAACACAAAAAAAAAAAAACAATCGGTCAATGCGTTTGACCAAAACTGCGTAACAAACGAACACACAAACCAAATGTTAAACGGTAGCGTTGAAACAGAGCTTCGCTTGGCTCCTTCAATTATATTCACTTTAGTTGTGTCCACTGCTACATTTCAGGCTTTTTAATTTTGTTAATAACTGAAACATATGTTTAATAACTCGTTGTTATCGTCAAAAATGACTGTTTCTTGATTTTTAAATTATTATTGTATCTCATAGATTTATCAGTTTTAAGATAATTAAAAATGAACGACAGAATAAAGATCTGCTTTTGTGTACAGAACTATGCAGAAACCTTGCTATCTGTGGTGTAAATCCCCACTGCTACGCTACAACGTAACCCTGCAGGGACCACGTATTGGCTTGAACATAACTGCATAAAAATTAAAACTTTAATACTTTGTGAAATATTTCTAAATCATAGATTACAAAGGTTTCTTTGTACCAGAAGCAAGCCGACCAGTTTAGATTATGACATGACTTGCACTAATTAGTGCAAAGAAAACTTAGTGAAAATAATAATCGAAAATTATTTCTTTAAAGTTTCAAAAAATTTATTTTTATACAGTCTAACGGAAAATGGTAATCAGAAAATATCATATTTAATGTATCCATTCGTTTCGATGTGCTCTGTTCTCATAATTGTTTAAACTTTATTATTTCTCCGACATTATGTTCAGCATGTGGGTCTAAGTTGCCCGTATCCGTTTATTTGAAATAAAATATTTTCTTTTGGAAAAAACATTTGGTCGCTAATCAATTTAAAACGGATGTTCTCAGTATCCTCTTTTTCAGTTAAATTATAAGTTCATAAGTTTATATTTAAAAAAAAAAAAATTAAACCTACAGAAAAACCTTAAAAATAGATTTCATTTTTCAAAATCGATTAGTCAGGTCTGTCCACAATTTGGTTAAACTTGAAGTTTTATAACTGAAGTCAGTGTTACAAATTTGAAGCTACAATTTCGAATGCTAGTGTGTGTGTGTGTGTGTGTGTGTGTGTGTGTGTGTGTGTGTGTGTGTGTGTGTGTGTGTGTGTGTGTGTGCCCGCTCGCGCGCGCTCCTATTTGTCCTTAGAAACATTGTTCGAAAGAAGGCACGGTATAGTTGGTTGTATGAGCACTGTCCACCTGAAACCACATGCACTGTAGCGCTGTAGCGGGTCTGCTAGGATCATCCCATCGTCTGCAGCCCAAGTGTGCACAATAGTCGGACGTTAAAAAAAAAAATAAAAAAATTTGTGAGTACAGAGGACACTCTTGTCGATGGTTCGTAACCATTTACGTAGTAATTTTGTGAATTTACTTGTCCATGATGATGTTTCGTTAGACCAGAACCAATCATTTAGCTCTTCATTGGGCGTTACGGTAGACATGAATCACTGACAGAAAGCAGTGACGATGTTTAACATCGTCTTTAGATAACAATGTGTAAACCACATGACTCTATGATGTATATATCTTGACTCATGACTCATGATATGTATATATCTTTATACATTTTTTTAATGACGTGTGGGCATTACCAGCGAAGAGACCAGTTTGATTAGAACTTGTATTGTCGTGAATCGTGTAACGGAGCCCCTTTCAACAGTTTTTGTAACTAAATCATAGAATAATGTAATTTTGTTATTTCCCCTAAGGCTGCGTCACTTTTTGAACACCCTGTATATTAAGAGAAGAGACTTGAGTGCGATTTATCTTCTTAAAAGTTATTAACTTGTTTGTTACTCGCCCATTTTTTATGAAATGAATTATAACCTTATTTAATAAAAGTAATTAAGAGTTCTTAAAAATTAAAATAATTATTCTTGGTCAATATATCGAAAACCGATTTATGTGATTATGTGGGGGTAGAAGAACGTAGCCATGACTTTATATCCTGTCCTTGACGATAATTGCATGATTATTATATACAGAGTTTTATGATATTAAGGAACAAAAACGTTAATTTTTTCACGAGTATGTCCGTCTTTATGGTTGATTTAACTTGGGAGGGATTTTGTACATAAAATTAGGAGTACGGTATTCACAATAAAATTTTTAATTTTCTTAAAAAGAAAAAATTCTTAATTTTCAAAAAAATAACATTTTGGAAAATAATTCATTGAACACACAGTCGGTACTTGGTGATACTCAACGATATCCAAAAAAATTAGAACACTTATTTTGTGAGAATAAGTTCTATTTTCACAAAATTCTTTTATTCAGTGACAAATCTTTCACAGTGACGCATCTTCAGACATAGTGAAAAATTATCAAGTGTGCTTGTATAGCCTACTAATACAGCCGATGTTAAAACCGTTAGACCTATGTTAGACTAGCTGCACCTATTGAGAGGATTTAGGTGCAGCCTCGTGGTACCCGAGTCTTAACACACATTTACAACACTACACTTACGACTTTAACACTTTACACTCACACTTACATTTAGGGAGGTGATAATAGCCTGTATGTGATCTTCGCCTTAAAATAACAAAAAAAAAAGTTAAAACCGGAAGGAAGATGGTAAAGAAAGGAAGGATTGACACGTTTATAAATAGGTTAGCGATCAGCAATTTGAGAACACACTAAAAATAGTGAAATGTTCCCTCCTTTCTTCTTTACTAGGTTTTACTTTAGTTCGTCTTCTGCAAAGAAAACTTTTAAAGTTGGACAAAAAACCTGGATCAAAAAAGAAAGGAGGAAATATTTCAGTAGTTTTTAGTGGTTTACCCAAAACGTGTTGGCCACTGACCTACTTATATATATCTGTCAGTCTTTCCTTTACTTTCTTCCTTCCAGTCTTAACACCAACTGTATTAGTATATAAGTACAATTTACAGGGATTCGGTGGTTGAAGTGGCTAAAGCATCGGGTCAGTTTACTGCATTACTCTTAGTTCAAGCCGCAGCAGCTTCCGTTGTTTTTCTCTTACCGTTAACACTGATCCCTAACTGGCATAAAAAAAAAATGCCTCACGCCAAACGTAAGTCACTAAATAAAAGAATGTTTTAAAATTATATAAATGTTATAATTTTCCTGGTTTTCAAAAATTTCTGTTCAGAATCAATCTTCATGGAACTAATATTACGTGAAAAAATTAATAAGATTTGTCTTGTTTGATTTTCATCTCTTATGACCACAGTATCATAGAGTACACGTCACGTTCATAGTGTTTCGTACAGTACAGGTTAGGTTACTGGTTACACTATACAAATTAGCAGGAATTAATTGGTCTGAGGACGGGTGAATGTACAAGACATCCCTTGGCTATATAATTAGTTAGCCTAATTTACTAACACCGGTTACTTTCAAAGCCGATTTACTAAACAGCTGATTTCGCAACAGCTGTTACTTCGAGAATAGTGTTTTTTTGT
Organism: Callitettix versicolor; assembly: GCA_022606455.1. Classification (NCBI taxonomy): domain Eukaryota; kingdom Metazoa; phylum Arthropoda; class Insecta; order Hemiptera; family Cercopidae; genus Callitettix; species Callitettix versicolor. The sequence continues at coordinate 72,066,267 of CM040188.1, read as the reverse complement.
AAAACACCAATTGAGGTTATGTATATTGCTGTTGTTTAAAATAAACACAGAGCAATAAAGAATAATTTAATTGTTATTATTGAAGTAATATATATTTGTACATAAGGAATAAAAAACTTAAGCGATTCTTGTAATTAATTGAATTACAAAGAATAATATAATTTATTTTAGAAATTTTCTTCCATTAGTAATACAGATTCGGACTGCATTTAATTTGTTACAGTTTGTGCAGAGCTCTGACCTAGAAAAAAAAATGGGTTCACAGAAAATTGTAATATTCAGAAAAGGAGTAATAAAAATAAATACTCCTCAATAAAAATAAATAAAAATAAAAATTATGTTAAATTATAAGTTTACATATTTTCGATAAAAGCAATATGGCCGTGTCAGAAAAAAAAATATTTATAAATTACGAGCCCCATTTTCTGAAACCTTAATACTTCCTACTAAGTAGACCTAATGACAAATACTTAAATGTATTTATAGATTCTAGTGATATTTGACAATTTGGTTGACTTTGGTTGATTTGTATTCCTCCAAATTAGCCTAAATATTATTTCTTAAAGCACTGTCTTGGTAAAAAAGAATGCAAAAATATAATTTATAAAAATTGTCTTTAACGATTGCAACCCAATATATATATATATATATATATATATATATATATATATATATATATATATATCAATTGCAGTCCATAAGTACTTAAACAAAATGTCATTATAAAGTCCAAAATTCGGTCCGATAACCTTTGGCGAAAAAAAAATTGTTAAATTTCTCAAAATTGGTCCATCAGATTTATTAAAATTTAAAATTGTATAGAATTATGTAATAAATAATAAAGAGAGTAAGAAGAATTTGAAAAAGGTGGTTCGAGAGATGCTCTTAAAATGAAAACAAAAAAATTATTGCAGTCGATGTACAGGCCGTAAAAAGTTAAAATTTAAAAAATTGAAGTAATCATTCTTCATTAGTAGATTGTATTGGTTATACGTATCTTGCATTAAAAAAAATGAACAATTACGTAGATCATTGATAAATATATAAAACACAAGTTTTGTACAGTTTACCCAATTGTTAATTCTCAAATAATTGTGATGCCTGGGTTGGGCACGTAGTACAACGGCGTTCACTAATAACTTAAATATTTATTAATGCACTTATTTATATACAATGTGCAAGATATATTTAATTGAAACTGATTTTAAGTAAAAAAGGAACACTTGTGGAACTCGGAGAGTTACCGATAGAAGCGAACCTTTTGTTAATGATATATTTACTGTATATATAATTAGTTTGAAGATATCTTTAAAAATATTTTGTTTTTGTTTAAATAAATAAATACGTGATTCCAGCTTAGATATTACGAGTATTTACTGCAGTTACAGTAAAAGATCAGTTGTTTTATATTAATTCGTAGCGATCAGCTGATACTTTTGAACAGCTGATAGGCTATAATAAATTTTAGGTTATGTTGTTAAAAACTAACAATATTAACAACAGTTATTATAAATGTTTATATCAATTTCGAATGTATTATAAACGGTTAAAATGTGCACGTGTTTTTCAACTAAGAAAAATTATCGAAATCAAAGCAACACAACGTTTTCATATAATACGCGTTTACTGTTATCAAAAAGGAGTGAGAAAAAATACAGACATAAAGAGACGAAATTCGTTTGCTCGTTTCCGTTTCATAATTACGTTACATTAAAAAAGTTCGGGACACATTTTTTTTCTATTAACTCCTCTCGCCAAAACTAACATATACGCCTACACCTAACATTAAAAAATATAATATGAATTTTATATTTGAAGCTTCGCGTCAATAAATATTCAATGTAGAAATTAAATTCAATGGCAAAATTAGTTCTGTTAGGAGAAATCATAGTAGTGAGCCAGAATACACATAGAAAAATCCAGCTCACTGGTAGACTTAAATTTACTTCAAGGCTACTAATTATGTATAAGGCATGCGTGATGCTTTTTTATATGTTATTCTTGTCATTGCAAGTTTTTATTTTTTCTTTCATGCAAAAGTGGTGACTCACCTAAAAAAAATTCGCTTTAAAATTCGCAAATATTTTACCGGAATCCAACTTGTACATTAGTACTCCGACCTAATGTTTAGACGCTTTTTGAGCATTAGTTGTAAACACAAACTTGACCGGAAACATAGAGGCGCTTGCTCATTACGCACCTAAAAACGCTATTCGCGTCGTAGCTGATCTGTGATCCGGAAGTGGCAAGACGACTGAGAACGTGACGTCACAGCTATCAACTGGCTACTTCCTGCTTTACTTAAACTGTAATTAAGTAGTGCGACTTCAAAAATTAACACAGTTTTAGCGCAAGCTTTGTCCCACTTTAATTATCTTATTACACAACATCCTGTCTTTAATAATTAATTAAAGAACCGAAAACGTTTGTTGACGATGTTCTGAGGCAGTTTTAGTTATTACAATAGTTCTCTTTGTAACGCTTAAAGTACTGTGTGAGTTTATCTGTATAAAAATATAAATATCCGACATTTTAAAAACACTTGGAACAATGGATGTATTCATCTATTATGTATGTTCACTTCACTGCAGAATAAACCAAGTAAACGATTATAAAAATAGTTTGCCATGCAAGTATAGTGTTTTCTAGATTTCATAATTATTTTTTAAAACTCGTTTTAAAACCCATTTTGTACATTTTTTAAATATTAAAAAGAATAATTTTCTCTCTAAAAATGTAACATACGATTAATTTTTTTTTTCATAACAGATTTTCCTAATTTAGATCTCATATGATAATAAATAACTCAATAATTGTATTATTACAATATTTACACAAATATTCTTGTAGCATGTTTTCGATTTACTTTCAAAGCGATAACTACTTTTACTGTCCAAAGACGTGGGTTGTCAGTTTTTTTGTCAATTTTTTAACCGGATATTTAGGCAAACAATTAAATTTGGGATAATTTTTGAAATGATTTTGCACTACGTATTTCCCACAAGAGATTATAAATATAAAAAAAATGTTGTAGACTTTTTTAGTTGATTTTGAAGTTTAAAAAAACAACATACAATTAATTAATTCATAAACACGGTAAAACTGCAAATGCTAACATAAAACAATTGCAAACATCCATTGTGTATGTGATTTAAAAGTAAGTATTCGAAACAATGGTAATGTGTTACAAAAAAATCTGTTTTTAACTTTGAAAGACTTTTTGAGCAGTTAGAAATTTAGTGAGTAGTAGTTAAAACGAAAATTTACTGCAAGTTTCAACAAGAACTGCTTTCAATTATTTTAAAAGGAGTTGAATGAAATTATAAATTCCACCCAAGTACTGTATCACTCCGTTTAATTAAGTTAATATTGCAAAAAGATAATAAAATTAAGTTAATAAAAAGCGCAATTATTTAAATTACTTTCCGCAGGTTATAAAACTTAAGCATTCATAACTTGGCGTCGTTATCGCGGCGTCAATCTGCTACGTTCGTGATACGGAACCCTAGGGATCTCCGGCGGCCTTGACGTAAGTAGACCCGAGTCCCGGGGGACCTACGCCCACCTTATTGATGATCCTCCTCGACATCTTCCAGTGGGCGTCTGCGCACGCCCATCGTCCTTATCTTCCGAACCGGAGGAATAATTAATTAAGGACGTTACGATAATGAAACATTTTAATAAATTATTAAGTAAGATAAGCCGGACCTGCTAGAACAGCGGCTTTCTACGTAATTAAATTTAAATATCGCACTTTAATTAGAAACCGTTGCCCGCTTAATCAGCGTCATTACGTGAAATCCGGCGCGACGCACGTGAGTCAGGTTATATTGGAATATTTATACGTGTAAAACAATTCCGAACCAAATTGTAAAACATGCAACGGTAATGGTGAACTGCAAGCAGTAATTAGAAAATAAAGGTATTATTTAGCTGAATGTGGCAGGGCGGGGCTTTGCCTTTATAGCCTACTGCTGTAATACACGTTATATAACCCACAATTTGTAAATACTTTATAATTGTCACTCGGATTCTCAAGTTAAACTTAATCGTTGTCCGTAACCATTAAGTAAAAACACGGGTGATTCAGGAAATAGCATGTTTTTTAAACGCACAGTATAACAACGAGTAGAAGAGTGGGGGAAATCGATAAGGTGTAATTCAACTTTGTAGGCTACGCTATTTTAATAACTATGGTGCAATGGAATGTAGATCATCGTGTGTTCGTGTACGATAATTATGTTAAAAGTTGTGAATCTTTTATTCAAACACAGCGTTTAAGCTCGGTGAATAAACAGAAATACTTGCCCACAATACTTGCACGAATAGCTCCTGCATAACCCTTGAGTGACTGTTTGGTACCCTGTTGCTAAATGTGGCGTAATCGGCCCTTACGTTTTTTTAGGAGCTGTTACGTCACATCTGTTCGCTACATCGACATGATCACCAACTTTATTTTTCCAAAATTACAGAGACGGGGAATAGACATTAGCAGTATATGTATGGAGCCAGAGCCCACAAAGCAAAGGCTCAAATGAAAACTTAATGAGTGTTCCTCGGGAAATTTTCCAACGAATCACTCACGTTTCACGATTTGTCCTGGCCATCTCATTCTCCTGACCTATCGGCTTGTGACTTTTCTTGGGGAGTTTTCTGAAGTCCCCGGATCTATGGAGATAAGCTTCGGACATTGGAAGATATGAAGGATTCTACTTGTCGTGAACGGCAGAGAATTGATCGGGAACTGTTGGAAGATGTTAGGAGCAATATCGAACACAGGATTGAAATTTGCTTTTGAGAAGGAGGCCATTTAAGTGATGCTATTTTCAGAACTTATTTAAATGATATGCCACTCTGTAACAAATATTTTTATGTTAATAAGTAAGCATAATCAATAACGGAATAATCAACCAGGTACTCATTAAAAAAAAAAAAAAAAAAAAAAAAAATGCTATATCCATGGATAATCATGTATATATTTTTTAAATTATTAATAACATTTAAACTCTCAGTTATTTTCTACATTGTTTTGTGCTAAATTGAAGCATTTTTATCTGTGAATGAGTTTTTTAATATTCATGTCAGAATTTCACACATGTGAGTTAAACAACATTATATATTCTTCTTCTCTTCATTATTTCAAACCGTTGTGACTCTAACCACGTTTTTCTGGTAGAAAAATACGAATGATATGATTATATACATCTATCACCCCGATACATTTAGCGATCGGGGCTGCACGAAGGATGGTCGAACTGTGTTTTTACGGTCTTGAGTTGACACAGCAGTATAAGAAATAAAGCATTATCATAAAAAAATACCATGCCAGAATTAAATATTTTACAAATAACTCTAAGCTTCTGAATTTCATAGAAAGCTGCTTTAATGTAATGCTTCGTTCCATAAACTTCACAAAAGCAATATTTTTTTATCAGAAAAAGGTCACACAAGCAGAGTTTCCTTGTAGAGGATATTTGCTTTGTTGGGTTTCGTGTTGTTTGGCTCTCTTCCATCCCCTGTATTTGTTTGTCTCGACATTGATATCCCTATTGGCTATCTAAAGTTTCATCACCTGCAACACTGTAAAGAATATCATCACTATCACTGTTGTAGAATTGCACTTAGCGTCTACCAAACCTAGAATAGCTAATCTTATCATTTATCATTTCGAATAGAATTGTTAATAAGATCTGAGGAGAAATCCGATAGTTCTGATTTTTAACCGTACATTTTGACGCTTAAAATAAAACCACGAAGCTTATGGTGGTTGCTTGCTGACATTATGTTCTCTAGCCACAGAAAACAGGCAACAATCAGTGATACACACACAATCAGATTTTCAATGGTAGAGGCTATTTTAACCTTCCTACTACTTATGCCCATTGAGCTGTAATAAATACTAGAACGTACGTCTAGGATAGTGTAATGCTCGAAAAAAGTGCACTAAATTTTCACATCTTTTATAACTGTTTTCCTTGAATAAATTCTCATGGGTGGGGGGGAGTCACAGTAGGATTTCCAATGTTTGTTGAGAAAACTGAAGGAACATTGTTTTATCAGTAACGTAAAAAACATAATTTCATTTATCTGGATTGTAGATTCCATGTTGCTGTATCCACGCTATCTGGTAGCGTTTTGAAGAACGACATTGTTAGTGCCTTAGAACCTCGTATAATTACGGAAAATACGAAGAAAATATGAACATTATTACAATTTCTGTATATTAATGCAAAGCTTATAAACTAAAATATTATAATACGCTACTTATATAACTAAAGATAAGACATTGAAAAATGAATAATAAAAAGAAAACGATAAAAATGAAACAGCTTAATTTGCAACATCGCATAACAATTGTACAATTATATAATTTCCCTAATATATTATGCATAAATATGATATTAAATAATGGTTTGATAAAAATACAAATACTCTAGACTGTTATTGTGTTTAAAGCGCATAATTTCAATTCAAATAATTTCTATAATACCCTTTCACAATTATGAGTGTAAATACATTATATTCAGTTTATGTTAAATTAAAATTTATTATATTGTTATTGCCTTGAACCAATGTAATGCAACATGTTCATTTGAAAAAATGAACTATCTGTATTGGCAATCATGGTAAAATGGAGGTTTCGTTACAAGTGATACAGGCCTACATAAATTATATGTTTTGTCGATTCAAACTTCGCACAAAAAATATTTTCCCAGAACCTTAACCAGCTTATTACCAAAAAAAAGAGCTCAAGTGCTTCAAAATAGTATGATTTAAAAAACGGAATATTAAAAACTTGTGTGTCTTACACTTATTAAGAATATTTTATTTTATAATCGTAATTACAGTTAAAATCTGTGTCGCTGACGTGATATAACCAAACTTTCAAAGTATTTTTCATTATCTTACTATTTTTTAAATCCTGATTTAATAATTACAATCAGGATTAAAATTCACATATATTAGCTTTTTAAACTTTCAAATTACATTGAAAATACAAAAACGGACGCCTTTCAATTAAATTTGTCAATATCAACGGATTTTGAAAATTCAAAATATTAATTTATGCAATTTTCAACGCTAAATACGACGGTAAAGTCAAATTTTCAAACAAAAATTTAAGATAAAATAGTTACGAATTTTTAAACAATAACCTAACCAAAGAACTTAAAATTTTACAAATGTATTCCGTTAACAATCCACGGCACAATAAGATGTTTTTGAAATATTTTATCCCTCATGAGGTAAAAATTAATATTTAACTGAAAATTCCCTTGTGCAGTCCTAGTTGTTGAAACTATTTTTAATTATTATTGTACTCAAGACAATTATTGACCGAATTTGTTTCAAAGGTAGAATCGGTAGACAATCGCGAATATGTAAATGTTATTAACTAAAAGACTCTGCTTTTTATAAACAGTAAACACTGTAGCCTAATTTAGGTATGTAATGTAAAATCCGGTTATAGTAGGTTTCACTTGTAAATATTTCAATAAACTACAATGTTACAATTCAGTTATTAATTTTATAGGTTATAGTTTTAAATACAAAAGTACAACAAAGTCAGGCCTATTGTATTAAATAACCTAAACAAGTTCCAGTATCTTGGGGAAATTATAGCCTGGAACACAGACGAGAAACCATCGACAGACAGAAGAACATACAAACTGAAACAAGCGCAACGACTCACCTGGCCAACCTACAAAAAGAAATTGCTCTCAATGAATACCAAATTTCGACATTATAATTCCGTTGTTAAACCTGTGGCAACTTATGCTAGTGAAACATTCTTCAAGTTGAAGGTTAAATCAACTGATAAACTGCAGAAAGTAGATAGAAGAATCATTAGAACAATCATTAACAAGAAACACCAAGTGGAGGTTACTACTGAATGAAGTGGTATATCGAGAAAGTGAGTCAATAATAGACACGATGCGGGAAAAGATAATTGCTTTTTTCGGCCATATAGCACGCCTTCCAGAAACCCGACTGGTGAAACAGCTATTTAGCTATTTCTGGAAGATTAAAACGCAGAATAATTGGTTCAGAGAGATCCAGAGTAATTTAGAAGAGTTAAATTTGACGGTGCCTCAAATTGAAGATAAAGCAGAGAAGAGGATTCTAAGGAATAAATATCTGCGATTCAAGCTAACAACATTTGAACGAAAGACCTACGCCATAACTGATGAACAAAGGGCAGCCAGGTCGGACAGGATGAAGAAATTTTGGGAACGGAAGAAGAGGCTGAAACGCTAGTCTCTCAATAGCGATGTTGGACTTGGAAGGGTATGGACTGATTAAAGTGCTCCAATGAGGGCGTAAACTAAGGAAAAAAAACCTAAATATAATGAATACCATTGCTTAATTAACAGGTCGTAGAAGTACTAGATACAACTATAACGTCTATTTTAACAGAAGTTCATACTGACAAGAAATAGTAGGCCTACATGGTTTTGCAACAATTTTACTTAAGAAACTATGTACGGTAATCATAAAATACAAGCACTGTATTAAAAATTAGGGTAATGCATTAATTATCCGAGTCAATGGTATTATTAGAATTATTTCATTTATAGAATTCATACATTTTGTGTTCAAATATGGATAGTAATTTCATAAAAAAAGTCCTAAACTCTTTTCCTTTTCGTTTATGTACCAACAAGGAAAGTTACAATTGCCACCAATATCATAGGTCACTTTTAACAATGTTTATAAAACGGTGCTACAACATTGTTCAGTTTCTTGCTGTACTTGTATATTATTCGTTTCTTTCTCCCATGAACTGCCAAAATCACTAATGATTCACTAGTATCACTTAAGAGAAAACTGAATAAATTACTAAAATTTTACTCCTAACGTGCTTGTTAATTACGGTGTAATATTTCAACTCAATCGGTCAAGCCGTTTTAGAGATATAAAATAATTTAGTAAGAAGTGGCAGATAGCTGACTGAATAAGGTACAACCTCCTCAAACATGTCGGATACGATTTTGGCCAAACGTCTAGATTCTACACTTCTAAAAATTGTACCCGGCAGTGGGGTGCAAACTAGCTGGACCTATTGAGAGGATTTAGATATCCCTTCGGTACCCGAGTCTAACACACACTTACACTTACGACTTTAACACTTTACACTCACTCTTGTCGCGTATTTAGGGAGGCGATAATAGTATCAACGTGCTTTTCGCCTTAAAAAAATTTTAAAAAAATCTATTTTTTATAACGAAAATTGTTTTGCTGAACGTTTTTACACAGTTTATCAATGTGTAATTCACACATCTCCTCTCTCTCTCTCTCTCTATCTCTGTCTGTCTGTCTGTCTCTCTCTCTCTCTCTCTCTCTCTCTCTCTCTCTCTCTCTCTCTCTCTCTCTCTCTCTCTCTCTCTCTCTCTCTCTCTCTCTCTCTCTCTCTGTCTGTCTGTCTGTCTCTCTCTCTCTCTCTCTCTCTCTCTCTCTCTCTCTCTCTCTCTCTCTCTCTCTCTCTCTCTAATTTTTAATAATGGTGCTCTTAGTAAAGACTTTGATATTCCCTTGCTTGACCTTGATATTCCCCTTACTTTGACAACGTAGTCAATGACACATCTGTCGAGCTGTTTAACAGACTGCAACTAGCACAGAATTATTGTATATATTTATTATTTTATTTGAAACGGGATGCGCACGTCACATCATATTTTAAAAAAACATAATGTTTTAAATCTTAATGACTTGCTTTTTTATTATATTGTGATTGTGTTATAGGACTATGTTGTATTGCAGGCTGGAGCGTCGATATCGCAGGCAAACGTTAACCCCAGGCAAAGTACAATTCACCCCCTCCCCACGGTACAATTCGCCTAGGCTTTTTTTTTACCGGGAGGTACACTTTGCCTGGGGGTAAGAAAAACCTGTTACACCGGGTTATCTGCTAGACAAGTTTGCTTATGCCTCTGATATAGGCAAGGAGCACAAAAACAGGTTCATCTTCACTTATAATACCAATACACCGAACTCTTATGTTCAATAAGTCTTTTACTGTGCCAGCTAACTGTTTGTGGAATTCACTGCCTGACTGCTGACAGCCGAGTCCAGTTTTTAGAATTAACAAGGTCAATGACATGACCCCGCTTTGAGGTGCGATTGAATGCATTGTTTATTGTTTGTTCTATTAATGTATTATTCCTTTTGCAACATTTTTTGTATAGAATTTGGAATTTAGTTTACAATAACATACCTTTTATTTTTATTTGTTATTATCATTATTCTTTTGTTAAGTATTTTAATATGATCCTATTTAATTTTTTAATAATTTATGTATATTTATTTTATTTTTGTAATATTGTTTTTGTTTTCATTGGGTTAAGTCGAGGAGAGGAACCGATGGGCCTAATTTTGCGTCTTAATAAAGAGAATAACTCAATCTCTCTCTCTCTCTCTCTCTCTCTCTCTCTCTCTCTCTCTCTCTCTCTTTACAAAGTATATAGCCTACCTACATATATAAGTACGCTCAAAAACAGCTGTAAATGTTGAAGCGGTTTCGTGTTTTGTTTTTTTTTTTTTTTGTAGGTTATGTTCGAGGTAAGACTATGTTCTAGTTAACAAATAATTCATTTATACTAGAGTTGCAGTAATTTAAAGACTGTTACGTCTAACTCTATTGTTTCACGTACAATTTAACTTCACTTTTTCCGCCCGTTGTACAATAACGTACACTTGAGCAAAGCGTTTAATTAATGAACAAAGGAAGATATGTGCCATGCTATCTTACTGAAGAGCATGTGGTCTTAAGTGTGGCCCGAGCGCCGCCTAATGCAATTATAGCAACATCTGGTCAACTCTCCAAGACTTTATGGCGGTCAATCTAATTTGATGCGTCCCCGAGTTGAAGCGTTTGCCTTGGAATTTGTGTAGGGGTGAGAGCGGGAGGGGTTGTTTTTAAAAAGCTTCAGATAAAATTAACAACAGAGAGGTTATGTGGATAGTTGCGTGGATACATTAGTATTGAGATAATCGTGGCACGCAGCTGTCTCGCTGAAGTGATGGAAGCGAATTACCAAAAGTATTTTCCTTTATGTTATCCTTTTTGAAATTATTATTTCACTATAATCAACCTTAATATTTTACTTATGTATCGTTCTTATATATATATTATAACGATCCCTCGAAAGTGTCGTCAGAAACACGTCAGGATCGAAGCTCGTTTCACGGTCTCGGGGCGGGTGTTATCATGATGGAAGCTCCAACAGTTTACTTTTCTAGTGGAAGTTCGCTAAAGATACAAGTATAAAAACATGAAAAAAAGAAGTTTAAAGAACAAAAATAATAAAATATTGTATCAGTGATAAAACGTCCAAAGCTACAAAAAATACCTTCACAAATCACTCATTACTGGTTACTGTTATTTTCGCGAAACCTTAAATTGAATTGCAAGTTGACTAATTGCTCTTGAAATACTTGTGACAAAGTGGCAAGAGGGTCAAGTTGTTAATTTCGGTAGGCCTCAAAGTTTGTTCAGATTTGAAGGCCTAATTGATCGAGTTACAGAAAGGGATGCTCTTCAAGCGGATAATGAAGATATCTTGCTTGGCAGCGCTCCAATAAGTCACCGACGGACGTCACTGTGTGAGTCAAGGAGTCAACTGTCCGCGAGATTCACTTAAGCGTTCTGGTGAAGGAGAGGGGACAGTTTTCTGTCGTTTTGTGATAACCTGACAGTCACAAGTTTTAGTGGGTAAATAATGTTTTACCAAATATTTAAGTATAAATTATTTTCGTAAAAAATATTGCTCATTTACTGCAACATTAATAGCGACACAACTATCTAGCTGACGTGATAGAAGCTAATTCTAAAAAATATTTTCCTTCTTGCCCATTTTAAAAATCCAATTTTACCATCAACATCTATATATGTTACGGTTTTAAACTTTAAAATTACATTGAATATAAAAAAAACGAACCCAGATCGCAGTAGAAAATGTTTTGAACATCAATGGATTTTGAAAATTCAAAAGATAAATTATGCAGTTTTTAAAGCTGTTTAAAGGTAGAGAAATTAGATTTAAAAATAAAGAGAAAAATTACGAATTTTTAAATTCTTAAAATGTAACAGTTTTGAAACCGCTCAACAAATTTTACGAACTTGTTCAAGCTGTTACTAAAATCGGTATTTGTAACAAGTGTGTAACAAGTCAAATCTGACTAAAATCTGCTAAAACATACGCACACACACACACGCGCTCGCGCGCGCACACGCTCGCATGGACGCGCGCGCACACACACACACACACACACACAGATACACACGCGCACACACGCGCACACACACGCACGCACGCACACGCGCACACACACGCATACACACACACACACACAGATACACACGCGCGAGCGCGCGCACACACACGCATACACACACACAGATACACACGCGCACGCACGCACACACACACACACGCGCGCGCGCGCGCACACACGCACGCACACGCGCAAACACGCACGCACGCACACACACACACACACACACACATACACACACAGATACACACACGCGCGCGCGCACACACACACACACACACACACACACACACACACACACACACACACACGTAAGCACACACGC